>BQNB010113646.1:0-21900 GCA_026074375.1 Tanacetum coccineum
ATTCTAACAAGCATCTAACTTATTAGTTTATTTTCTAGGCGTCACGGTAAAATTCATAATGATGAAGATGGAGATGTAATATAGGACACGGGATGAATATAAAATAGGATCACCATTGTATTATATCATGAACAACTTGCCTCTGTACTGTACATAGTCAAAATTTGACAAGTGTTGTTTTTTATACCACACATCCCGTGGCTAGGTTCTATCAAAAGCTATAACTAGTATCTAATCTAGTAGTCTGATGGTCCTTCCTGGCTGTTCTTGTGTTCATAGATTGCATCTAGAAGACTTTCCTTATCTGCTTGGTGACGAACCTGGATATCTCTAATGATTTGTTCTAGATTAGCAATCTTGAAGCGAGCCAGAGCAATCTTGTTGTTATTTCCCATTTGCTTTCTTTGAAGTTTAGCAATTTGAGTATGAGACTCTCGGTGTTCAGCTTCCAGATTGTCAAAATCTTGTTGTATGATTACCCGGCCATTTTCGAGACCTTCTATTTTGTCTTCTATGAGTCAAGAGAAAGTCCATCTAGGGATTCGATTATTTCCCTCAATCTGTCCTCGTGGACGATCACAAACTTGTCCTTTACGAGAGCTTTCTCCCATCTTAAATTCTTGAGGTAGGGAAGAAGTAAGGAGGGATGTCGGTCACGGCTTCAATTATCTTAGGTGGCAATAATTTCCTCAGGAAAAAGAATTCTGAGGATTACAAACACTTGGTGATAACATTAGAGATGGAGGCACATAGTATGTGGTGGGATAGGTGATTACTTTAAGCAGAATATGGCTTACATGACCTTTAAAATATAGAGGGTCAACAATGAAAAACTGAAAGGAGTGTGGTGAAGCTAATTGGAACTAAACAAAATGAGTTATTTGAGAGCTAGAATAAGTTTTTCCCGGTGAAGCTGGGGAATAGTCCGAGGAAGCCGGGATATAGTCCAGAAAGTTAGAGGAAAAAGCATCCTCAGTATTAGTAGGGTGGTTGGGAGAAGACATCACTCGTTAATAACCATGGTAATTATCATAAGTTATTTATATAATGTATAATAGTTATGTAATCTTTACATACTATGTCAAAATGTAGTGGCACAAGGACTTCCTTGGATGGAAAAAGAAAAGTAGTTATAGCTAATTTTTAACATTGTTCTCTATAATCGTGGCTCTAATACAATCTATACACCCTATAATTGACTAATATACAGCGGAAAGCTAATCTGGGGTCTTACTTCATGCACCACAGTCATAATCATAGAAAACGACTCGTAAAGAGACGTTTAGGAAAATTAGTTATCATTACAACTTATTCATTATGATTTTTAACAAAAGAGAGGTCCACATCTAGAAAACATAAAGTTTTGAAGATAAACATTTTTAGCCCATCCATTCCATGCCAATCCTGCCATAAGTTGCTCAATTACCTAGATAAACAGCGAAAAAGTCAACATAATGGTTGAGTGAAATGATAGTTTATGCATAAATATTTTGAATCAAGTCATCCATAACAGTGGTTACGTTTTATACACCCATAATAGTAATACTTGCAATGAGTACAATTATTATAGAAAACAGTATTATTGCTCTAAGCTCATGACACTGAGGCCTTGAGATAATCAATAATCACAAGAAGTTGCCCCAACGGGTGCCTTTGCCAAACACCCGCATAGTGATTCAAATGAAGTACGTTTGGTTACCCCATGATGGGCATACCAATAGGGATTCAGTCCCAAATTATTTATTCACAGCATTCGTGGCATACTCTGAAAAGAAATGTTAACGGTTCATGATAGTGAGGGGTCTTACTGGCAAAAGTAGTGACTTAAGGCAATAATGCATCAGGATAACATAGATAGGAAACACTGTATTCATGTTTATAGCATGTATCCCCCTTGCGGGTTTATGAAACATTAGAAAATTGAAATGCGAGGCTATGAACTCACCTTAACAGGGAAAATCTGATTGATGGCAAAAGTATAGCAAGTGAAAGTAACGGCTTCGTCACACAACCTGGGGTAATATGTCAAGTCTTAATTTTATTGTTTATGTTTCAAAACTTCATGATGTTTAACATACATATTTGATTTATTAATTTATGGAAATATTGTATCACTATTCGGGCTATCATAATTCAGAGGTCATGCAGTAAATGTTTGAGGAGCTAGGACATTTTAAATCGTAAATCCATAAAACTCATCAAAACGTATGCTCAAATGAAACCCCTCACATGAAATTCCCTAGTAACGTGATACGATAAGATTTTAAGTTTCTTCCAAAGCTAGTCGTTAAATATATAACATAATTGTTTTATAATGCGTCGATCGATGATTAATAACGACAAATGTGTCGGGTTTTAATAAAATCGAGTCTTATAATATTTATATATATTTTTATAATTTATATAAAAATATTATATTTTATATTTTTAAGTTTGCAAAAATGGCAATATATACCCTTAGTTTATAAACTTTTACAAGTTTAGTCCTTTATATAATAAGTATATATATTAAACCTTTAACTTTGAAACTTGGCAAGATAGGTCCTTATAGTTATAACTTTAGGAATATGACATTTTCAGCCCCTCTAGTTATAAATTTCAGATTGTTACGATATATACCCATATGCATGAAAAACATTTTGCAAATCAAGTCCAAAATTCATAATTTTGATATTTTTGAAAATCCAAAGAGTTTTTGCAACTGATGCTTATAGAATAAGCTAAAATAAGATATTCTAACGTAACAAAAGTTTAGAAAAAGGATTCGTTACTAGAAATCAAACGGGTTCGTTTTTGTAGGGTTTTAAACCCAAAAATGCATGGGTTTGTGATTCAAGGACCTAAACAAGAGTTTATATAGGATCATAAGGAAGCGTATTAAAGTTTTAAAACAGAAAATAAGTTTATTGAACAAGTTATAATCTTACTTGAGCTAAAATGGGTCGAATAAGGGGTTTTTGGTTCGTACGCCTAGAAACGACTTCAAGGGCTTTCCTTTCTCTATTTTTTCTTGGCTTCAAATTGCTGGTTATTCTTAATTGATCTCCCTTGGTCTAGTTATGCTCATTTCTTTAGATTGATAATTTTTGAGGTATGTTTTGGAAAGTGTGGGGGGGGGGGTTTCCGCAATTTATATAGTCCGAAAACCTGTGTGGGCCTAATTTATTGTTTTATGCTTGGAGTTTGGATCAAGGGAACCTGTAAGTTATGACTAATGAAGGGCTAAAAAGGTAGTTATGAAAGGCTATAAGTGAAAAGCTTTGATGGTTGGAAGGTGTAACAAGGTACGAATAGACATGGGATGACAAGGAAGTGACAAAAACAACTTGGTGTCTATGGGGTGGTTGATGAGGTGCTTGGGAGGTTTGCTGTGATATGTGGGCTGAGTCCCATGTGGTGCTAGATTGCTAGCTTGAGGTGCATGACGGGTTTTAAAGTGAAAATAAGGTGCGTCATGGTTTTGGTTTGGGTTAGGGGTTTAGGTTTTAAATTCGATTAAGTTAGGTTTAGGATAGCTAAGGTTAGATTAATTTTAGATTAAGATTATGGTTTAGATAAGTTTATGGTTGCGGATAAGTTTAGGATTAAGGTTAGGTTTAAAATGAATTAGGTTTTAGGGGTTTCGTTAGGTTTATGGTTTGAGATTAGTGTTTTAGGATGATTTAGGGGTTTAGTTTTATGGTTTAGAAGTTGTGCTTTGAGTATGTACTGTGCTAAAGGGTGGAAAGAAATTTAAAATGAAATTTGGTAAGGGAAAATGTTATGTTAGTTTTGAATTCGTGCTCAGGGATTATATATTGAGCTTAAATGAGATGTACATTGACTTGGAGGGAAATAATAATTTCCAAATTTGTGTATTGTAAACTTGTACACATGATTGAAGGGTTGAACATTCATTTTTATATGTATACATTATCTATAATTAGGGTTTTGCTATAAACGTTTAACGTTTAATGTTCATTTTGAAATAACATTTTGAAAAGTACGTTAAATGGATAATGTATCTGGCAAAAATGATATTAGAACATTGACTTGACATATTAGGATGTTTACATTATATAAACATAGATATAGATGGCATTGGTAGAGGTTGCGTGAGCTCGTTTACTTTAGTTATGTAAACTAGGTTACATAATGGGAATCAAGCAAAATTTCCTTGTAAAAAAGGTGGTATATATGTTAATAAGATTGGATTATTATAGTGCATCTAATTTAATAGATGGATATTACATTGATGAAAATATTGAAGTGTTATAGGTGTTGATCACTAAGAGCGAGAGCGTTAATCTTTTAGTTCTATTAATAGTTTGGTTAACTAAATTAAGTCAATTTAAACTATGTTAATTCTAATATATGTTAAACCTATGCTAACCCTAGTTCTAACAGATAAAGGGGGTTTCAGTCTGAGAGACTGGCACAGGTTTGGTGGTGACTTAAATCAATTTAAAACACGATAACACATGCAAGCAGATAATCAAAAGATATGAATAGCCCATTCTAGTCCAAATATAAGAAAACTGTATTACTGATTAATCCAATTAAAACGCTGGTTTGTTTATTTAGTACAATGAGTGCTTATTTCGAGGCGGCATATCATTCCAAGATTTAGGCGGTACTTCTTCCTAAAACTTAGACACGTAGAATTGTCACAATTAAAACGCATCCACATAAAGCATCCAATTGCGATTATAAAGTTCCCCCTTTTTTTTTAAAAAAACTAGAGATTAATAATGGTGATCTTAGGAAACCCTACTCATGGAGACTTTACCCCTTTACTGCATAACGGCTCTTATATACTAGTAGCCCACTGTCCGAGTCTTTACCAAAAGATCAGTACGTTATTTGTTGATCCAAAGTCACCTGCTAGTCCAACTTGTTCACATAACCTAATGGTAAATATAGGTCAATATTTGTGATCCTGTTACTCTAGATATATAAATTGGGGGTTAGATTAAGAGCCATCTCGATATCTTTCTTCTTTGTCCGAATCGTGAAAAGGTGATTTAGAGGGTCGTTTGGCACGGGTAAGATTTTGGTAAAAATATATATAATTATAAAAGTCAAAGAAAGTCAAATGTTGACTTTTAAAAGTCAACGGGTTAATATAAGACTTATTGAATGTTTATAAAAATAATAAACGCTATTATTTTTACGAGTATAATAAATTAGACTTAACGAGTTTTATGAACGGATATAGTTCTAAAAATAGTAACTTTAGTAACATACGAGACATAATCCCGGTATGGGTAATTAATAACCAAATTGAAAGTCGAAAGTTCGACGAGATAAATAAATATTTTATATATATAATTGGATGCCGAGACTTACTAAAAATGGTAACTTTCCAAAAATAGTAACTTTTCAAAAATAGAAAGTTTCTTAAAATAGAAAATATTCGATTAAGCGATATATGACATAAATAAAAGAATGATCGTAACCTAATATTGTGTGGTTTTAGGATCTAAGGCGCAAGTGGATTTCTCATCACATGTATGAATACATATATATATATACTATATATATGATTTTGTTGATACGATGTACGCATCGTTGATTATACTTTTCGGCATAGTAATCGAGCGACGTAATTTATAGGTCGTGATCGTGTTCATCGACTTTCCCTGGATTGTTTCGATTATTTGAACTTTGGCTTTTAAAGTTTTCAACGTTTTTAACTCCGCGAGGGGGATATATTGCTTGTTTTGTGAAATTGAACGCAAATTGTTTTGATACTTGAATATGATTCCTTCACTACTGAGTGTATGCCTTTTTGCTGTGTGACCGTTAGTTACCATGTGTTGGTGAACGCTAATGCATTAAATAGATCTATTGGGTTTGACAACCCTGTCCGGGGTTTGAAATCGTTGGGACCACCCTGTCAAATGGACATTTTGTGGTTAGTATTAGGAGAAGTGACATACTTCTCGGACATGATTTCGTCCTACGAGATGAATGTGTTAAGTTTCGGTACACGGGCTCTTTAGTTGGAAATCACTATTTTTATAACATGACTTACGAGCCAACGTTATACGTTTTGTTGAACCAAAATATGCGCTCTAACTTTTTTTTGTAAACTCTATGAATTCACTCAACGTTTTGTTGACGTTTTTAAGCATGTATCTCAGGTTAATTGCTGTAATGGCTGGATGAGACGGAACGCGGATATCAAGGACGGTGTCTAGGTGAAGTCGTGTCATAAACTAAACAAGTGTTTTGAAAATCAAGTCGTGTTGTGACTTTTAGAAATAATTTCTACAATGATATTGGGACCTATGTAACTCTGATCTTTATAATAAATAAAATTGTGTTTTATAAACGTATATTTGAACGTTTACTGGGACTCGTGTGCATGTATTATGAAGTAGCACCCAATCGTTGTATTCCGCTGCGTAATGTAGTTTGGGGGTGTTACAGAAAATAAACCAGATCAATTTTTAAATTAAAAAGAAGTATATGTGGAATTGCAAAATGAAATAAATGTTGAAAAGGAACAACTTTACAACGAAAAAGAAGAGATACGGGATCAGTTTTTAAAATCACGTGATGAAACTTTGAAAATAAAAAATAAAACTGGATCGTTCAAAAAGGCTTTCAAAGCAAGAGAGGACAAGTATCTTTAGTGTAACAATCCGTATTTTTGATCAATGTATGACACTATTAAATTCACTATTTATTTTTTTCTCGTACGCGTTCGCTTTTAATTTTAATAGTTAAGTTAAATCGCGTAAGCTAAAAATCAATAATTAACGTAAACGGACACCAAACGAATTAAAGCTTTCGTCAAGCAAGCAATATATTATTTTTACAAAAGTAATAATAAACTTTTTATATTTTATTTTTATTGGTTGCGTAAAACGTTTACGTTTCGCAATTAATACATTTAGGCATACCCGGAAGCACCAAAAGTTATCTACGCTTTAACAAATACCCACAATTGTACCCAATACTTAAAGTTTATGTACAACTTCAAGTATTTATTAATTTATTCAAATTCTTCATGAAAGAATTCAAATCAAACCCTACAATGTACAAATTGTACATTATATTTAATCTACATTTCATGTAGCCTCAAAATAATGCAAGTATACACTAAATAAAAGACCAAAATATTTTTCCACCCCTCCCCTCATTATTTTCGTGTATATGTATGTAATGGGGGACATTTAGCCACCAAAATTTCTAGTAAATCTTGTACAACACCTCTCTAATTATGGCAAACCAAGACTAGGCTACATTTGACCAAGACTTTCCCCAAAACCCTCCCCTTTGTCCCTTGACCAATTACCACCCTTGGAGCCTAAGTTTTGACCTTTCAATAGTAACTTGGACTAGTCTAAGATATATAATGCCTAACTAGTAAAAGATAACACATACATAACAATTCCTAGTGTAAAAATCAAAGCAAAAACCCTCCCTTTTGGTCCTCCTAGCCCACGGCTCAACCACAAGTACCACACACAATCCATACAAATTTTTCTACAACATTTACAAGCATACACACAATATATCTAAGACCTACTAAGATGGTTTGAAGGTTAGGTTAAGTATTTTCAAGTGTTGAAGCAAGAAAAGCAAGATTAGGGTTTTTATTAGAAAACTAGGGTTTCAAGAGTGCAAGCTTTGGTTTTATATCTAAACAAGGGTTTAGATACTTTGGTTCATCACACTACATCTCATTAAGGTTATCTATAAACCTTTATGTCTTTACTTTTATCATTTTTATGTGTTTACATGTTCTATATAACTAAATCACCACTTAGGATATGTTTAACTTGTAAAAGTGGATTTTTCTTGTAAACATAATTTTATGAACTTGTACACATGTTATATGAATGTAAATATGGATCTTGGACTCTAATATATGTAAGTCATATGATATATATAATTATAAAAGGCTTGTGG
The DNA here is from genome assembly GCA_026074375.1 of Tanacetum coccineum. NCBI lineage: Eukaryota > Viridiplantae > Streptophyta > Magnoliopsida > Asterales > Asteraceae > Tanacetum > Tanacetum coccineum. The sequence continues at coordinate 7,903 of BQNB010113646.1, forward strand.
AAATCTACTAAATAGAAAAGTACAAAATGAAGTTTAAAACATGTTTTTATGAAAAACCTCCAAACTTTCTGTTTGAATTCGACATCCCACCTGGTCATTTTATGTTTTTATAAGATAGTACACCTCATGACGATTCCAAAATGATAAGAAACTCGAAAAACCGATTTATAACGAAAAAGATACGACGATTTCAAGTTTACGTTAAATATATACTTTTATAAAACTATTTTTATAAAAATTACTATTCACCACAGAAACTTATATTTTTAAAACATCATTAATATGATAAAACTTTTAAATACGAGAACGTACTCGAAAGAATCGCTAAAAACGGAGTTAAAACGAATAAGTTACGACATTTACGAGATTTACGATAACTAAACCTATAAAAATAAATATGTAGCTGTTGTGAACAGTAAAATCACTATTCATCAGAAAAACTAAAATTTTGAAAATGTTATATTTTGATAACTCGTCTTAATACGAAGGCGTGGACGTAAGAAACGAAAGAAACGGATTAAAAACGAGAAAGTTACGCCAGTTTTACTAAAGTATACTTATAAACGTTTTTACTTTATAAATATGATTTCACTAAAACGATTTAGATGGTGATATAGCTATATAGAGTTATATGTGGTATTAGTATCAAATATGATAGCCCGAACGATAGTATGATGAGCTATACGACCTATAAATAATCAAAGTGTTTAGTACTTATACGACCTATATTAGATTAGGTTGCCTTCGGATTCCTTCGTGACGCATTTTTCTATTGTGAATACTTGTTGATTACCATTCACTCGAGGTGAGTTCATAGCCCCATTTTTATTGCGATTGTTTTACAAAATCTACTAGGTGAATTACATTGCTTGTTTTACTATTGGACACAAGTGTTTTTCTAAGTGTTTTAAAAGTGTTTACAAAGTGTATGCAGTTCGTAAGCCCCCTTTTTCTACTACTTGCTTTATTAAATACGGGGGAGATTACATGCTTGATTTCTTTGGACACAAGTGTTTTCAAAACTGTATGCTATTTCCTGATTACATTATTGCCTAAGTTATCGTATTGCCATTTAAGTCCCCTTTTATCATGAACCGTTAAATACCTGCTGGGTATACGCTAGTGTTATGGATAGATCTATCGGGACTGACCATCCCCGTCTGGGCTGTGGTTTCTAGTTGACCATTGACACATTTAACATTTGAAGAAAATTCGTAGGATGTTTTTGAAACATCTGTATCCGTGTTGGGGCACAAACCTCGAGTACTGGTTTGATTACAGTTTATTACGTTAAGGTTCGGTGTCATGAGCTTAGGGCAATAATATATGTTTTAGACTATTGAATGTGTTTCATAGTCTACTATTACTTCGATCTTGTGGTCCACGCTATTTCCTGATAAACCTATGAAGTCACTCAACAATTTTGTTGACATTTTAGCATGTTTTAATCTCAGGTGCTGAGGCATAAGCTTGGATGGGAGCCGTGACGGATATCTATTAAAGGGATTCTGATTTCTTAAATTCAATGAAACTTTTGTCTTATAAAATCTTAATGTCTTTTTATCAAAACTATGGGACCTAACGTGAAAACTCTGATCTTTTGTAATGACATTGAATGAATCTTATTTTTAACGCCCATTTAAGGTCGTTTTTTATATCTTGATTTTTGTACTTTGACGTAGCACCCCATTGTTACCTTTCCGCTACGACCTGATTTTGGGGGTGTTACACTGTCGGACTGAAGAAACTGATCATCAGACCGAATAAAAGCAACTCATGTTGGCTTCCTACAAAAAATACATATAATTAATAAAAATGAGCAGCTATGTAGATATGCAAGAAACGTTAGATATATAAAATCTGTTCTTTTATTAAGGTTATGAATACAAACCGTTCTTTGTCTCTTGTTAACGTCATAAACTTCGGCTGAGCTGTCACATCTGGTAACTCATTCCGGTACCTTTAATAAGCACAAACACACAAAACATATGTAATATTATCTCCTACAATAGTTTGTTGTCCTCTGGCAAACGGTATGTAATATCTATCTCACCAAAGAACGATATGAATTTATAACCTTAATAATGCGTATATACATTATGTAAACTCTAAAAAGGTGAAAAGTTCATATTTCTAAATATTTACCTCAGACATGAACTTTTTCAAAATGTATTCTTTGTGCATCTCATCACTTGTTGGTTTGCCCATCTACTTTTGGCGTTGATACACCCGCATATAAAAATACTTCAGATTCCGCTTATGTATAAGCTTAAAAAGACTCCAACTAAACACTTACACCTAACATAACACATTAAATTTAGGTCAATTTCATTTATGCATAGTCAATTTTATCATACTAAATCAGAATACCTTAAAATTATACACTAAAACATCAAAAATTATCCATATATAATCAAAATCAGCCACATATATTTTTACTACAAATCAATTCAAAAAATGCTTATATTTGAACATAATTTTACAAAAATATATACAAATTATACAAACAAGAACAAATAGATAAGAATTTTACCCAACAAGGGGGTAGGTTGTATCTTCGTTCGATGTTGGAGCCTACGGTAGTTGCTTCGTGTAGTGATGTTTAAGATTTCTAGAGGTGTATTTGTGAGAGATAATTGGTGAATTGGTTGGTTTCGAATGTTAAAGATTTATGTTGGATCCAGATCTATTCTCATATGTGGACAAAACTAAAGTGGGAAATGAAAGCAAGACTTTGGGCACTAAATGAAAAAGTAAAAACTTGGGTGGGAAATACAAACGGGAAAATGAAAGTGCCCAGTAAAAGTAAGCGGGAAGTGAAATATACGTAAGACACTTTTTAGATTAGGTTTGGTGTTTATAACATAAATAAATAGAGACATGTTGTTACCTACACACCAGTGTTTTTTATTGTGTAAAAAGAGTGGTTTACACCCTAAAAAACCAATTTTTATACGATTTCTATTATGAAAACTAATTTTTTCAAGAAAACATATTTTCATTCATTCCCTTCCCACTAGTTTTTTGTCATAGAGATAGGGTTTTACATAACCGCTCTTTTTTGGAGGGGGGGGGGAGGGGTGTTTATAGCCTTTTGTGTAGTAGTGATGTGTTCTTTTATTCTTTAAGATGATACAGAGTAATATTTTTTCAGAATCTCACCTCTAAGCAATAGTTATTTGGTTCACGTGACAATTGTAAGCGTGTGAAAGTTTATAATATAATCAAGGAATGAACCTTTTCCTAGTTTTGTTTGTTTTTACTAAACTTATGGTTTCTAATGATTTTATCATACAAACAACAAAATATTGTTCTAGGAAAACTTATACTCCCTCAGTCCCAAAATTCTTGTCCCCTATTGACTTTTTAAGTCTTTTTCTTCCGACTTTGATCGTAAATATATTTGTTTGTGTTATATAATACTTGATGTAAAATATACGAATAGATTCGTTTTTAAATGTATTTTCATAGTTATGATTTTTCATCGAGTATTATATAACACAAATAAAAATATTTAAGGTCAAAGTTGGAAGAAAAAGACTTGAAAAGTCAATAGGGGACAATAATTTGAGGACGAAGGGAGTAGTAGTATTTGAAGAGAAATAAATTTAATGTCTGGAAGACTCTACAACAAAACGCACCCTCAGTATAGCATATGTCGTTATCTTCGTAAAATAATATATAACATATGTCGTTATCTTCGTAAAATAATATCTGTGGGAAACGAGAGGGAAAGTAGCCCGCGCGTTGCGGCGGTGCAATTTTGTTATTAAGTATTATACGTAAAAAAAATCAATAAGTTAAGGGTTAATTTATGCTATTGTTTTTGTTTGAGGGTTTTTTTTTGTTCACTTGTTCATTCTTATTTCTGTTTACTTTCTAATTCGTGTAGTGTGTTTTTGTTAATCCGACATGCCGTATATGTGTAATTACCAGTTATAACCTTTTTATGCCAAAACCTTTTTGGCTTTTTAGGCCAAATAAAAGTATACAACCTAAACCTTATATTAAGTAGAAAAAGTCAAAAAGATGTAATGAACATAAGGCTTTGCATCAGTAAAGTTTTGGGTCTCCAACTACCAAATTATATTGGCTAAAATCTAAAAATGCTTGGTTTGTTAGCCGGGGCTGGGGTTAATAATTTGGGTCCGTTACTTTCACAAACGATGGACCTTAACAACCCACTAATAGGCTTAGCCATTTTTTTGTCATGTAGCGTAATGGAGATTAGGAGTATGATAAATGTCTGTTTCTTACGCTATACTAGATAGCAATAATTCAAGCTGGCCCGACAAGGTAGATATTTTTGCATTCATGTAATCATTTTCTTTTTATGTAAATAATCTTCAATTATAGATGTAGGATATGTTTGGCAAAAATAACTGTTGCTGGAACTAGAGATAGAGCTGTAGATGGAGATGGAGATAGAGATTATGAAAAAAGATTATTATTATAAGCTACATGAAGTAGCATTTGATTTTAAGAGATTATGGAAGATTATTTTTTTATAATCTCTCATAAGTTGATCTGTCAAATGAAGCTATAATTTTAAGTAGCTTATTTTTTCAAAAAATAATCACAATCTCTTCATAATCTTGGGTGCCAAACATACCCTACGGGTAAAGAAGAATTTAAAGAAGAAATTACTCGACATACCACAGTATCTGTCTATGTTTATGAAATGCGAACACTCAGTTCACTCATTACAGCTCTTTACTCACTATAACGACATTGACTTCTTCATACTTTACACACGTCAGTAACGATCCTGTGTGTTAGTATTCATGACACAAGCTCCGCACTCTCCTACTTTCGTCATCACTTGTACTTACGAACATGTCAGAGAACCGTCCTACTATTACTAGCGTTACAGGGGTATCTCTCTATCAGCGCCTCTTCTCACTCTAACACTCTCCTCACCTACAGGTCGCTCTCATTAACAACACACAACTGAGTTCTGTCACTCAGAGTTATCACATCTGACGACATACACACATCCTCGCGCAGATATTCAAAAGGCCAAAAGTCATAAATACCATAATAGAGGCTCTCCCCACTTGAGCGTCAATTCTCTCTACTCCACACTACCTTCTCATAGAAACGATAGTCACTGCTCTACAACCAAAATATTAGCTCCCACACTTCTACCTCTATATATAACTTTAGTAGAAGCATAGCATCTATCGCTCTATTCTCATATGTAGAGAACCCTGGTAGATACTCACTCTGAGCGACACACAACAGTCTATCTTCCTATAATCTACGACATCACTCAGAGCGCAGAGCTGCATCAGTACATCATCATCATTATTCTCTACCATGAGCCACGAGCTCGCGCCACATACCTAGTATATAAAATCACGTCTAAGACCGTAAGTGAGGTAAAGTCGTCGATAGTCATGCGACTAGTGGATCAGTGTCCCGAGAACAGCACCATTACTTAATCCTAAGAGAGACACTCCTCACATATCACAACATAATGAACTCCTCCATACATCGTGTTCGGAGATTAATACTGAGCTAGAGAGGTCACGACTCTACGGGCTTGTGCTCAGTGCCATGCACTAGGGAGTGCGTCATACACACAATATCAACCAGTTTCCAAAAAAAAGTGTGCTCCTCACGTCACAAGGAAAACTATAATGCCCTTCGAGATAAGACAATCATTGTACAACACACCTCGCGCGAATGCCGCAAACCTGCGTTAACAAATCACTCACATAACAGCACCAATGGTTAGACTGCGACACTACGTTTCCTTCACAATAACGTTCTCTACCTCTGACCAACACTACTTATATCATGTTCTCTTTTTTGTCTACTAGTGATGGTATCTGGTCTAGCACATTGCTATACATTCTGTTACAACAACTTAGAAGATACAATTCAGTAACACACGGCGAACGTGTGTCTATGCAAGATTCATCACCTCGCGACGATAGAGAAACCGGCGACGCTTATTGTCACTATAAAGACTTGAACTTTATATGAACTATATATAACTATCTACACAGCTCATACTACATACCTACTTACAATTCACGTAACTTTTCGAACACTTGGAATAAAACACAGGGAGGGCGCTGAGAGCTATACCTCCCACGCTATAGTATGAGGTCTGCGAAGAGTCGAGGACAGACGGAGCACGCTTTCACACATGAGCGCGTCTCGACCCGATAAGCTTCTCTATCAGCCAAGAGCTCGGTGGATATATGTCGGACTCTCGATCAGTGCCCGATGGTCAAAGAGTAGAGCGTTTCGATCGCATGTGCGAACAGACCAGGCACGGGCGCACAAAATATATGGACGACGACGCGCGCGAGATACGACGCTCGAGAGCAAACTCGGCTCTTCTACAGAAGCCAAACGAACACATCAATCCATTAATATAAGGCAAACTTGTTAGTGAGTTTATTTTAGACAGTGGAGTCATACAATATATCTTCATCTAGCGGTGAGAGTGACTAGTAACACATATCTACAAATTAGTAATGAACATCACAAGACAGCCTCTCACTACAAGTTCTGTGTATCTTAACTCTGATCTGCTGTAATCAACACGATTAATCACCATGGCGAACAGGCGAAGCACCAAACATTTCTAACTTAGCGCTCATCCACATCAAACAGTCTAACCGATGATAGATGATTAGGATATTGTCGAATATGAGTGGTATGAGATTCGAAGGAGATGAGGGTAATGAGTAGCTCGCAAAGTACTCATGGGAACTAGCTCGGGTTTGGTGGCGATATCAGAGTCGAAGCACATCGTGATCGCGTAAGGATCTAAGAATAGGATATAGTTTACTCACAGGACATCTACACGTAGGTGAGTGTGAGATTAGGATAACTAATGAAGTATATGTGGGAGGAGTTTGGGTCTGGTATATCATAGTATGGATTATGATTTAGGTACAGGATGAGTACGTGTAGATATATATAAATTGTTTTTGGTGAAGAGTGTTCTGTGATATTGGAGTTGTAGAGTTGGTTTTATTATAAATCGGATCAAAGCTATAGAAATTTATTTTTAGGTATTAGGTGTTAAGATTAAATGGCATATAATGAAGTAATTTAATTTATGTACAATTATATGATATAGATTTGCTCAGTATGGAGTGGAGACGACTCCTCACTTGGGGCTCAATAAAAAATGAAACAATTAGTATTGTTATTACTCTCTACAAGACTTATTTTTTTATAATTGTCCATGAATGTGACTTGCACCCTTTGAAATTCATTTGACCACCTATAGATCCAAATTATGCTGATAAGAGAACCACTGACTAAATAAGTTTGAATACTTATGTATGTAATGTGGATAGGTATGGATCCAGTTGTTCAACACAGACTCACAATGATGATACTTGGCACACACATATTGTACACGTCATAGCACAACACATAGTACATATCTATGGTATTGCTTTCTTGTGGGTAAAGTGTGCACATTGTGACTAGGACACTCTGGTAGGTAGGCACTTCCATCTCTAGAAAATGATTATCAGAGACTCTATCTGGACACACGTATTAGGACACAGTATTATTGGTTGAGATAGGCAACAACCGTGAGAGCACATCTGATATTTCGTACAGTGTACTCACAATTTAAGTCGAGTGTATGGAAGTCTGTGAGAGACAGCTACACTACAGACGCGCGACGACATCACAGAGAGCACACTACATTAAACTAGGTGTATAAGAGCTTGACTCATAAAATGAGTATGGGTGAGGGATGTTGGATGGGTAGGGAGATTATATTGGATGGTGTTTATAGAATGTTTAATGTGAGTTATTGTTTAATGGATAAGGGAGTTTGTTGGGGAGGTTTTGTGTGAGATATGGTGTGGGAGTAAGTGGGTAGGTGATTTTTGATTTTTTTTTGGTGTAGGTTAGGATGAGAGTAGTGGGTAGATTATTGGGTAGGGTGTTTTTTGGGGCAGGGGATTATGGTTTTTTTGGGAGGGAGGGGTAATGGGTATGTTTTATGGGGGAGGGGGGAGAGGTTGTATAGTTGTAAAGTGGTGTGGGGGATATTATGGGTTGGGGTGGTGGAGGGGTTTGGGTTTGAGTGGGGTTTTTGGGAGAAAAAAAAAAATACAAAGGAGAGGAGGGAATGAGTTGGGGTGTAAGGTAGTGTAGGGGTATTGATTATATAGGGATGAGTATTTTGAGTCTGTATTGGGGAGTAGTATTGGTGTGTGGGGTAATAGGGAGTGGGGGGGTGGGGAAGGTTGGGGTGTGTGTTTTTAATGTGTGTTTGTGAGGGGAGGGGGTAGAATGTAACCTTTGCCCTTTTTGTGTTCTGAATATTTCATTAATAGTCCTTTGACTATTTGACTTTTGTCAGTTTATTCAGATTTTGTACCGTGTTGACGGTGGTGATTTTATGAGATATGTGATGATTTGAGGTTTATTGTGATTAATAATCCTTTTTGAAAGGTATTATTGTGTTATGTGTATTCCGGGTGGTTTGACCCGTGAATTTTGAGAAATGCCGAAAAACGAGTCTGACACGTCCGTTAATGTCCAAATTGAATTTTGAAGGGTTTAAAGTGTAAATATGGCAAGTGAATACTCTAAGTTAATGGAAAAGTATTTTTAAGGTGAATAAAAATGCTTTTTAACTTTGGGGTAAATGTTACGGTTGAGTTTTACGAGCTTTTAAGTGGTTTCGACACGAAAAGAAAGGCCCGAGACCCCATGGGATACCATGGCCGGTCAAATGGTCAAGGGATGAGACAAGGAGGCTTAATTTTAGCTCCTTTGTCTATTATGGTACACATATATGCTTAACATCTAAGCATTTCTCACATAGTTCATTTTCAAAATCAAAATATTCTCTCCTTTTCTCTCTTTGTGTTTCGTCCGCCACCTACAACACACACACACTCATAATTTTTGAACTTTGATCAAGAAAACATGAAGACATAAATATTTGGGGTTGATTCTAGTGTTTGGTTATTCATTTAAACAACGTTTGGGTTGTCCGGTTCGTGTCGAAATCTACAAATTTGAAGATTTTCTTGTAAGTTTTCAAATTTAAATTTTGTTTGTCCTTTTGGGTTTATTTTGATGCATAGATGTTAGTTGTACAAGTTGATCGTTGTGAAAATTGATTTTTGGAAGCGAAACGAAAGAAAAGGGTGTGTTTGGTTCGTGTAATAAAAGAAAGAAAAAGAGGATTTTTGTAGTTTTGATATTGTGGTCGTGATGGTTGAATAATATATGATGCTAGAATGCTTATTTTTTATAGTAGCTTGTATGGCTTATTCGGGCTTATTTTTAAGCTATTTCTTGGCTTATATGGGCTTATATGCCACGTGTACTTTCTTAAAATCACTAGGAAAGTGATTTTGATTATTTTGTGTTATGGCATATGTTGTGGACTATTTTTGAGGCTTATTGTAGTAACCAAAAGCGATACGTAGCTTTATAGCTTATTTTCAAGCTTAATATACGTATTTTGGAGTTTATGGACTCACGGCCCAATAAGTCTATTTGAGCCGCGGCTTAATGGGATGGCTTATTGTGGTCCGGATTATTTCTGCATATAAGTATATACTTATATATGTAAATGGACCTTGGTTTTGGACTTAAATAGTATTTTGGACTTATAAATGTCCTAATAGACCCTTGTATATTTGGTCATTTTGAGAGTTTTGGTGGACTTTTTGAAAGTGAAATGTATTTACGAAGTGATATTGATCGTTATTTTGGGGAAAACGTTTTGGTGAACGTTAAAGTTTGAGATTTTGGAATTTTGTCAAAAAGTGTCGAATTGTGAAAAGTGTTTGGAAATTAAGGTTTGAAACCTTGGAAAAACGTTGTAAACACATACGGGTCATGTCGAAATTTCGTAAAAAGTTTATACTTAGAAATTTTACTTAAAACATGATTTTTGATTTTTAATAATAAAATATTATTTTATTATTTTATTTAATTAATAAATTCACTAAAAGACGAAAAAATATAATTTTTCTCAAAACTTTCCTAAGGTGTTTGTTGTGATTAAACATGTCATTTTCAATCAAGGAATGATTATTTTGAAGTGATTAAGGTGTACCGAATGGACTTGTCGAGATATATTTATAATTAATAGTTATAAATATTTATTATATTACTTATCTATTTGCGCTAAATAGTACAAGTATGTATTATCGGAGAATGAGATTGATATGATTGTGGAGTTAAATCGTCAACCATCACACCACTAAAAACTATTTTGAGTGCTTGTACAACGCGTCTAAACTCTATGCATCAAACGTGAAGATTGTTTTTGAATTGATTGATTAAAATGAGACATTAACTGGACTAGGTCGTGTGCGGGCGTCGTTGCATTTGCTTGTGTAGTAGAAGTTGGTTGCTAAAGGCTTGCTTAAGGTGAGTTCTCGTAGCCTCACTTTTTACTGTTTTTCTGTTAGGGGAAATGATACTTAAATGTGTTTTGAAATGTTTTGAATTGATCTGCGTGAAATGTGGTTTTGTTTTTGGGACAAGATATGTGATTATGATTGTTATGTGAATATTATGTGTTGATTTACTTGCATGTAATGTGTTTGGCATGGAAAGGTTCTGTGTGGTACTTGTATGTACTGTGTTTGGAATACAAGGTTCTGTGTGGTACTTGCATGTATTGTGTTTGGCATGCAGGGTTCTGTATGGTACGCCCTAATATAGTGCTCCAGCTGGTAGGCCCTTTAGGTGCGTTAGTGATTTGGGAGTTGCGACTCCGGATTTATTATTGGATGTTGAGATATGACTAGTGAAGATGATATGTCTTGGATTGTTAGCATATATTCACTGTCATATAGCACTATTGTCCACCTTGGTGATTGATAGCAGACTTAGAAGTATCCCGTGTGGAATTTCGTTTGAAGTCTTGCTTGCTTGTTGTTTGATTTTAGTATTTGGAGATTTTGGATTAAGTTTGGTTATGGTCCCCTACGAGGGCATATGAATAAATGTAAGAGATTTGTGGATTTTAGTTGCGATTTGGGACATCACTTGAGTTTGTTCAAGGTTGATGGTCTTCATAGCACTTGGAGTTTATGCAATGTAGTTTTCTCTATTTTTGTACCTTGTGTTATGATTGATCATTATGTTGCATTCCTGAGTTTCTGCCATTGTCGGGGTGTGAAAATTGATCTAAGCTGAATTTATCTTCAAATGTGTGACTAGTATTTTTTTTATTGTTGCTCACTTATAAATAAGCCATCCTTTTTAATAGTATCCAAGCCTTTGAAAATGCATAACAAGCATGCTTAATGTGTAATAGGTGTTGTATAGTTTTGGTCCCATTTTGTTTATTGGTTGTAGTGACTCATTAGATATTGTTTGGTGACCCTTTTTGGTTATAAATAAGACAATTGATCTTCCATAAAGGTTTGCAACTATGAATTACACCCTTTTTTCATTGTCAAATAATATCGCCTTATGTGTGATTTACAGGGCAAATATACGGAACAAAAGGTGTGCGATTCAGGATAAAATTAAATGGGAGCGGATGCAGGGCAAACATTAAATGGATTTGTTTAGTTATGTTGTCTATTTCCCTTTTTTATTCCTTTTTCATGTGTCTTTTGTATTAATATTCAATGGTAACTTTTTTCATAAATTTAATTTGTATTATAACTAAATGGCTATGATGATTCAACTACCTATTGCATTGTAATTTTGACGTTGCAGAATCCGGGGGCCATACCTTGCAACCAGTTTCTATGATTGAGCCAATGCATAAAGACCTTTATAACTACTAAGGCATTCTTTATTTTTGTATTTAGTTTATTTAAGGTATGTCAAATGAATGTCCTAATGTTGATGTGAGGATGTGGGGAGAAATTGATAAGAATGTTCTGTGCAATGTTATGCTTGATAGAGAATTTTCGTATCGATTTCTCTCTAGCTCCTTACCCTGATGTTAGTATATCCATTTTACCTATCATGTATAATCTAAATACAAAATGGACTATGTCTCAACTACGATTCTATATTCTACAGATGCAAAGAGAAGTTGTATGATCCAAAAAGCGTGATATGGTTAGTATCGTCTCACCTTATACGCAAATGCTATTGTTTTAAGTTATGCAACAAAGCTACAATTATGAAGATTATGGTGCATACATGAGGCAAGATGTGTTATGTTCATTGTAGTGGTATTTTGAGATCTTATTGTTTCATTTCTAAAGTGTGTGTATTTTGCAACACAGACTTTTTTCTGTAATTAATTTATGTATTTGTTTATATTCTGCTTTCATGGTTCATTTTGATTATAAATTCAAGTGTTGTTTTCAGCAAAACTTCATTTGTAAGTTTAGGCTTTGTATTATATTTTCTAGATTCACAATATTATCATGCCACAATTATTATATTTTTATAGACAATAATTAACGGATATTAGGGTCCGCAGCAACGCGCGACCGCCTAATACCTCGTTATAATATTAATTAAAGCTATAAAAGAGAGATTCATGTGTCGTTTATTTATAACGTAAAACTGAATAAATATACTTGATTATATTATGCAACTTGTCATGAATATAAAATTTATGCAATTGTTGACTGAAAACATATGAGATGTAACTTGATACGAAATATACATTAAAATCACGAACCATAGTAATTGTGTCTCATAAATTACGTAAAACTAATTAATACACCATGTTTAATGTTTTTGCTATAAAAATATCTACGTAAGATCATCCATAAAACCGTCCATGAGATACTAAGTTTCAATTTTTCTAATACTTTTAGTTTAAGATTATTGTACCGACAATTATATAAATATTTACAATAGAGTTGAGATCAATGTAGACCTAAAAGATAGTATAGACCTAATAAATAAATCTCATCCACTTATGTTTTCATCAAAATAAAAAAATCTTACTTTTCACCTCTTTTTTAATATTAAAATATCTTGCAAACGGTAAATTGTCAAGCGACAAAAAATACACAATTGCGACGAGAATTAAATCATCTTTCTATAGAGGGGCACTTCTATATACTTTCGACGAACTTTTTTTTCAATTTTATTTCAGTCTCATCTGAAAAAATCACATGTGATTTTTCGAGACGTAACTAAAAAAATAAAAAATAAAAAGTTCGTCAAAAGTATATAGAAGCGCCCCTCTATAAAAAAGATGATTTAATTCTCGTCGCGATGGTATGTTTCGTTTTGCTTAACGATTAACGATTTTTGAGATATTTAATTTTTTTTAAAAAGATGACAAGTGAGTTTTTTTTAATTTGATGAAAAAATGGATGGCTAAGATTGGTTAATTGGATCTTTACTAAATTTTGGGTCTATGTTGAACTTTTCTCCATCACAATATTGAATTTTGAGGATTGAATGATCATTATACATATGTATAGTTAAGGACTCAATAATCATTACTATAAATTTATCTGGTTACAAATTTACATTTATACAGTTTTAACTTAAAGTTTAATATTCAAATTTTAAATATATACATTCATTGGGATTTTTCCTAATATTTTATTATAAGCCCGACCCATAGCTCGACCCGTCCTTTTTTGTGTGAGAGACCCCATTTTTTGTTGTACCTGACCCATCTCCACTTACCCGCTACACCCACTCTCTCCTAAACCCATCTAAACTCGACCGCTCCATTCTCTGATACACATATACGTGCCATCAAAGATGTCATCCACCTCAAACCCTCCTTTCCCTCTCTCTCAAAACACACACAACCATAACCTTGTCTCTCTATAAACACACATACAAACAGATACTATGCACAAATCTGTTTAACATTTTTTTGCTTGTTCTCACAAATCGACCTAACGTTTTTTTCAAGATTCGATAGCAATAGGTGATTGGGAATTAGAGGTGTGGTGTGTTTTTTGTTTTATGTGTCTAGGGTTTTAAAATTTTTGGGGGTTGTCGCGGTTCACTAAAGCCACCATCAAAATATCAGTTTGAAGATGAATCTTTTCTTATTATCTTTAGTTGAAGATGGAGAAGAAGAGGAAAATCATC
>BQNB010113647.1:0-21899 GCA_026074375.1 Tanacetum coccineum
CTAGACGTTGCCAATTATCAGTATTGATGCAATCTGCTACTCCAACTTCCAAGTGGGAGCTGTTGGAATATGGTAGTTGGATCCGCGTTAAATACGTTAGAAATACGTAAGTCAATTGGGGGCACACATGTTAATACACGAAGAGTGCGTTTATTAAACATTTAATATATATTTACTTATTATTAAAGGTTTAATATACTTCACGAAATAAATATTTAAATAGTCGTTAATTACGTTACTTGTATAACTAATTTAACAGATACTTTAAATATAAAACCAAGGGACTAAACTGGACAAAACCCGAACCACAAGGGAGCCCCTTGTTGGCCGATCCCTGGAGGGTTCCAGAAGGGGGTGTTTGTTTGGTTTAAGGAAAAGGAAAAAGGAAGGATAAAAGATTTATGATATATATGGAATAGATACCTATCTTGTTCCAAAAGCTTTAGGGTTGGGTGTATATATAAACCCCCACCCTAAACCTTATTATTCACTTATTCATCATAAATCAAAACCCTAAATCGGTCCCTCTTCCTCTCCTTTATTCGACTAAAACCCTAACAAGGGTTTTCGGTTTTAGCCTTTCCCCTCCAACCGAATTTCAATCAAGATCCCTTTTAGGTTTGTTGATTTTGTTTATCCTCCTTGTTTGACGATATAAGATCTACACGCGGTGTTTGATTGGTATTCCTCCTAGCTCAACGATACATAAACCCTAATTAGGGTTCTTTCGGTTCTTGGTTTTTAACCCTAACCGAATTTTGGTAAAATCCTTACCAGGGCTAACCAAATTTCGGTTCATCTCACTAGGGTGCGTTTGGGTTTAATTCGACACAAGGGTGTTTGGTTCGTGAGGTCAAGTCTAGACAACTTGACGTATTCATTTAACGTGTTATGTGAGCAACCATGGAGGTGGTAATTTAACCACTATGTTTTCAAGATCTAGATTCGGTGTTAGTTTATTGATTTAACTCAATAAACAAAAGCTTAGTAAATTACTTCTTTTATTTATATGTGTTAATCTATATGCTAAAACTAGATCTATTCCGCTGCGTACTCGTAGCTAACTTGGTTACCTAGCTTGTTAAATCCCAACAGTGGCATCACGAGTCAACTCGTTTTGGCATTAGGGTTACACGTTTTGAATTATATCATGTCTTGAATTGTACACGCCTAGATTTAATTCACATGCTTGATCTGCTGCGTTTAATGCTTTATTTATTGTTTTCTTGCAAATATAACAAAGAATTAATTGTTAATTAAATATATGTTAAAAAAGAATTAAAATTAAATTGTTAATTTAGTAGATTTGTTTCCTTTTTAATTAATGATTATTTTGGAAAGTAAATCACACTATATATCTAAAAGATATTGATTTTTATTTATGGTAATAAAATCTTTTATTTTGAAAACTAGATCTTTTAAATATTTAGTTTGCTTTTGTTTCCTTTTTCCGGTCATATGACCTACTCAATCACTTTTGTGATGAATGAGGCGATCTAAGCACATTGATGAAAACCTAGTGAGGGTCTTATGGCTCTCCAATTGGGGAAGACTCGCTTGAGAACTCGGATTTTACATGTTTACTTGTTTATTTAATATCATCTTTAGTTTTAGTCTTTTATGTGCATATTTTACTTGATTACTTGCTTACACACCTAATAAGTATGCAATACGGACTAATACTTAAAGAGAAAGATGATATTAAAACCGGTCTATTAATTTCACGTTTAAATACATGTTCATTGTGACCTGCTATTTGTTTCGTAAAAAACTTGATTTTTGAGAAATAAATAAGACTTTAAACTATGAAACTTGATTTCAAGATTAATTAAAAACTGGACATTATGAATTATTGGGAAGTACGGCTCATCCACTAGAACAAACTATAAGAGAGGTTTAAGGCGGATTTTTCTAAAGAATCCAAGTTTTTAATAAGCTTCGCGCTGACCTGGTTCTCCACTTCTTTGTGCGTTTGATTGGAGTTACCGTGAACCAATGTATTACTACAATGTTAACTATAAAAGTTGTTGAAATAAGTGCTACAAAGTTGTTTTGCATGCCTCTTTGTACATGATTTTAACATATTTATGTGAATACCCCTATGTAAATTTTAAGTCAATGTCAGCCAACCAAGAACACATGCATTTGGCTTAGCCTCTCTGGTCAAACCTCATGGTCATTCTAACTCATGGAAAATTTGATTCACTGGTCAGACCTCTAACTATTTTTGCGTGTTCTTGCTTGTTGGACTTAAATCTGGTAGGCCTGGTCACACCTCGTGCTCGAGGCATAAGATGAGAACTAAACATGCTCTTGACATTATTACATGTTTACTAATGTCTGGATTAGTCTCATAAATCTAATAGTTGCAACAAATGCTATTAACGCTTGTCGCTTACCTCTTGCCCTACTTGTTTTCGTATTGGTCAGACCTTTGTTAATAAGTGGGAGGTCAAGTTGGATCTTAGTCTTAATTAGTAAATTAATTGGGTAGTTAATTCTTTTAAGAATTCAATTATCAAAAATTATTAAAATTGAACTTTCTATGTTCTGATTAATTGTGTTATTGCAACATAATTCAAAATCGAAAGTTTGTTTTTCCTAGAAGACAAACATAGTCTCTTTTCCTGGTTAGAAGAGTGAGACTTACTCATATCTCTTCTTATTGGTTGACAAGAATAATATAGGGTTATAATGAATTTTTTATCAATTATATTTAAACTCGCTTTTAATCATTCATTACCCTTTTCCGGTTATGAAATCTTTGAAAGATAAATTACTTTGTGTAACTAGAGTATGATGATGATAAATTTAAACCCTTTGTATATAATAAATATATAATATATTTATAAATATAATAAGAGTTACAAATATCAATGATAAGAATTCCAAAAGATTTTAAAAGAAATTACTTTTATCCAAAGCAAATTCTAAAATCTCCCGGATCGTTCTTCCCAATGAGGCGTAAATTGAAAATCGAATACGTTCGTGATCGCGCGTTTGAATGGTTCAATGGTTTTTGGATTGGTATTCTATATTTACAATTAAAATGCAAAACGAGTAAAGAAAACCTAAAAACGAAAGCAAATAAGTAATTTAAACCTAAAAACGAGAACGGGGTTCAAATCCCGTTCTTTAAAAAATCAAATTGTGAAATTTTAACCCTACAAGTGCAAAATTGATTTTCCTAAGTGCAAAATGATAAAAGAAAATTTTTAAAAAAAGAATTATATTTTTTTGATTTTTTAATAATTTTTTATGAATTAAAAACTATTTTAATAAGAAAAATTCATTAAAAATACTAAATTAAACGGGAAAAATCTGAAAAATTCACCAAAAGTACTTTAAAGAGTGCTGATTCTATGAAAAATAAAATGGTGCAAAGTGCTTTTTGAAATAAGCAGAAATAAGCTAGAAAGGGGCTGAATGCTTAAAAGGGAAAAATGTGTATAAAATACAAGTAATGAGTAGGGGTAACAGATAGCCCTACTGGTGCTGGTGGTTAGTGTGTGTGTTGTTTGGGACGTGTGTGTGTGAAAGGGGAGGTCACAAGGTCGAATCCTTGTGGCTTCCCTTTTTGGAAATTATTTTTAAAAATTTTTCTTTTTGAGACTTGTAAAATAAGCCAAAATAGTAGACTTTTAAAAAAATGACTTTTTATAAATCTTAAAAATAAGCTGGAAAAAAGGCAAAATAAGCTGACAGATTTGGCTATTTAACACTAAGACTTAAGGGCTAATTTGTTTGCTTTTTTTAGGACAAATAAGCACAAGAGGAAAGCAAATAAGGAAAAACAGATGCTATACTACACCTAATAAGCAGGTCTAAACAAAATAAGCAAATGAAATTAAGCAGAAAAGCTAAAAAAAACAAATAAGCAAATGGCTAAATACAGCAGACAAACAGCCTAAGGGATAATTTTTGGGCTTAATTTTAAGCACCTTAAAGGATCCTTATGGCTATAGGGCTTATAACACTGAAAAATTTATCCAACAAACTACAATAAGCAGCAAAGAAAAAACAGTTTGAAATTAAAATAAGCCCTGAAAAAGGGTTAAGAAAAACTTGTTCACTTAATATGCTTGGTTTTTTAAATTTTGTAAAGACAAAGGGCTAAATGCAGCCGAACAAATAAGCTAAAAAAAGACTTTTAAAAAGCAAGATAAGTTAAAACAGATTAAGATCACCAACTATTGAGCTTATGCTCTTAAACTCAGACCCTAAGAACAACTATAACTTACCTAAATTTGAAACTGAAAAAACTGTTTTTAACTCAAAAGACACTTAACCAATATTGTGACAGATTTCGATAAAAACAAAAGTAAACTAAAATACACTTAGACTAAGGCATTTTTACACAAATAACAACACAAAAACAGCTCTTAAAAGTTGTTAAAAAGATCTTAATCAAATAAGCACCTTGAAACTGTTTTTGAACCACAGTTTTGAACACCCTTTAAAAAAAACTTAAAAACAGACTTTTAACTTCAAAATTCTAGAAAACAGCTTAAGAACAACTTAAAAAGGCTTGAACAAGTTGCCAAAGTAACCTAAATGGTTTTTTATAAGTTTTGACCCTTTTTGACACCTTATGCCAAACACTCCTTTAAGTTTGAAAAATGCATTTTTTAACTGATATAAACTGATTTAAGCAAAAAGTTTTGAAGACAGATGACAACTAATCAATGTTAAGCAGAAATAAGCACAAATCAACCACAAATAAGCATTTAAATAAGCAAACAAAGATTAAGCTAAAAAAAGACATTTTTAAAGTAAAAGCATGAACAAATGACATAAGTTAGAAGGTCATAATAAACCTGCTAACTAATAAGATGAATTATCACATCTTGAATCTGATAAATATCTTAGAACTATGAATGACAAGACACAGTCCTTAAAAGGCAATCAATGTTTTAAGCTTGATTAATCTTTTCACCAATAGTAAAATGTAAGGCCAGGAAATGAGTTTTTCTTTTGGAAGAAATGCTCATAAAGGGGAAACAAAAATGTATACAAAATAATGCCAAACGATGACAAGAGTTTTTTAATCTTACTCAAGCGATTGACTATGATTTAATCTTTCTTTTCTACACGCATTAATTATATAAAGATAACTAATTGTCATATAGGTATTCTTGAATCTGCAATATGGCGAATTAATGATCATAACTCTTTCCTTAATGATTACTTTGCGAGGACAATGTGTAATCAAAAGGGTTATGAGTCTATATTTGTAATATGATAATTAAGTTTTATAACTCTTTTCTTTATGATTACCTTTTGCGAGGACGGTGTGTAATCAAAAGGTTATGAGTTTAAAATCATCTTTATAAAGTATATAAGACAAAAGAATCCAAGTATGGACTGGATGATGCATCTAGGAGCTGAGATCTTAAGTTTAATCACAATATGGTTTTTGATTAAATTAAGATAACTCCTGAGTACACCTGACATCAATTGGAGTACAATTTTTTTCTAAAATTCATATGTTGTGTAACATATTGAAGGTATCATTCCATCTAAGCTAGATGTTAATCCTTGAGATTGGAATGAAACTTCACTTGGGAATTTAGAATAAAAACAAATGACCTTGGAATAAATGTTTAATGAAATAAACATATGCGAAATTAAGTCCAACACAATGCATCATTGAAGCAAGTCTTAAATGATATATTTTCTCCTTGAGATAAATTAATACATGGATTGGGAAACCATGTGTTTTTAACGAAGGATTCATTATGTAAATCTTATATGTGTGTGAATCTGGTTGTTAACTTTTGCACAAGAAGCAAGATTGAATCTACAACAAACAGTATCTAATTGAGAGGAGTTAAGATGACTGATAGAAACAGTATCTAATTGAGAGTGATTTAGATGACTATTAAAACAAAAGTTTGCGAATATATAAGGCATAGTGTTGTTTATGTACACACGATGCTAGAGAATAATCGATCCTAGTTAAAGTAGGATTTCATCTTTTATGATAAATCTACTAACTAGATATCCTCAACTAAGAGCATTGTTGCATTACACATTAAAGAATGAGAATACTTTACATTTTAAGAAACTGTAAAGATGACTGACTGTCTGAGATAGTTAGTTGGGTTGACTTCAATACCCGTATTAAAAGGTGATTGCCAGACATAACATTTCCATACTATGATACTTGCAGTAGTATGCAAATATACATACAACACTCATCATATCATTCGATTCCTTTACAATTTTGTAAATTTGAAACAAGTATTCAGAAAGTTTACTTAGATAACTATTTAGTTGTCTTGTAAAGAAAGAGTTGAGAATGTTAGAAACATTGGATTTCAACTTGCTAATTAGTTTCATGCATATCTGTTTTTATATTTTGGATAATGGGAATATAAAACAATTTTTACTTTCTGAAGAAATGAAGATACGGTGGATATTATGTCATTCATATGCATATAATAATTGTTATCCTATATTTGCATGTTTAATCCTTGAATGATTTATCATTCTAACTATGTCCATTGTCGGTTAACAATATGAGAATATTGTTACATAAGGCAAATGTGAGTGTTGGTTATACTTTGAATATACGTATTGTTCCCGCCAAACTTATGTGTATTTACAAGGGATGCATATTGGATACCCCAACCTTTGAATATTTACTTTTGGATCCCTGTCATGAGTAAATGTCAAAAATGGTTTAATAAGTCGTCCTTAGACTTGAGATGCAAGCCAAGTTTCTGTAAATATGGATATCACTCTTTAAGTCTAATTAAACGCGAATCTTTTAATAAGGTATTCCCCAAAAGGCATTCTGGAAGTGATGTAAAGCGGCATCCACAACACTTGTAGTCAACAAAGAATTTGTTCCTCCACTTGATATGTGCAGAATGATACCATGGCGCCTCTCTAGAATTAATCAGATGATTATGTGGCCAGACCCAAAGTGTAATTCAAGATGATTCTTGATTACATTTGGTATATCTGAATTATTTTTATAATGAGAAACTAAATTGTTAAACTATATGGAATGAGTTAGGATCTATATCCATGGTTTAACGGTATCCATAACAAAGGGATAATGATAAAAGCAAGTAATACATAACCTTTAAAGCTGAGATTGTTCTCGAAAAATTATCTCAAGTATTTCTAATTTAAAGATAATTGTGTGTGTTTGGCTAGATGTTTTCCAATTATCATGTATATCTCAGACTGCTACTTACTCCGCCTCCCAAGAGGGAGTTATAGGAATATGTTAGTGCGGTTTCCGCAAGTTAACATTTGAAATCGTGAGCCTATTGGGCATACGCGTAAACACTTAGAGTATGTTTTACTTTCACTAAAAATAATATTTATATATAAGCGTTAAATTAGTTACTTGTATAATATAATTTAATGAACATTCTAAATATAGAACACAAGGGACTAAACTGGACAATCCGAACCACAAGGATTGACCTTGTTTGGCCAAACTCCTTGATGCCTACGGCTTCCAGAAAGGGTGGTTGGTCCGACCTATGGGGTGAGAAAAAGGAAGGGGAAAGATTTTGTTTTAAATTATAGAAATTATACTAAGTCTTGACCAAAACAAGTATTAAGGGTTTGGGGTATCAATAAAAACACAGGCACCCCCCTATCCCCTTATTCTTTCATTCATTCAATCCCTAAATCACCTATATGTATTTTGGTGCTCTCTCCCTTATCCCAACACCCATCATGATCGAAAACCCAAAACCCTTAGGAATTTTGGTTCTTCCTCCTATTAACCGATCGACATTACAACCCTTAAGGGTTCTTGGTTTGTTCTTCTCCTTGCTTGACATACTCACGTGTGAATTGTTTTGGTTTACTTCCTAGCTCTACTTACACAAACCCTAATTAGGGTTTTCGCCGGTTTTAGAAGGTGTGGATAATATGTTTTATACTAACAAACCCTAATTGGTGTATGGATGTTCGATGACAAGAGCACACAAAAAAGAGTGTGTTTGGTTTGTTTTGATATTGACCACATGTTGTTTGATCGAAAGGTTGGACTAGCAATTGACTCAAACTTAGTTTGAGTGTTTTTGTGTGATCCCCAATTGGTAATATGTGTTAATTTAACACACTATGTTTTCAAGATCAAGATCAGGCGTTCGTTTATTGATTTAACTCAATAAAAAAAAAGTTAGTAGATTACTTGTCTAATTTATATGTGATAATCTATATGCTAAAAACTAGTCCATTCAGTGTGTACTCGTAGCTAATTGGTTACGCTAGTTTGTTCTACCCTGATCAGTCAATTAGTCTCACTCACGGGGTTTCATATATTTATTTACGAAGACAGATAGAGATACATATACTGTTTGTACCAACTACTGTGTTGTTGAGTCTGCTCGTAAGTCAGAAACTGATGCTATCTAGGAAGAGGCAATGGTCAAGCTAAAACATAAAGGTCATCCCTACCACAATGTAACCCTACAGTTCAGACATGGTGCAATCCTTTATGATGCTTGCAAAACTAAAGAAAGAGATTTATTCTATCTATGTGATAGTTGTGACTTTTTGATACACAAGATGTATACTTCCTTAGCCCGTACCCTTAATCTACCTCATCACCCAAATCACCCACTTGTTCTTGTCTATTCACTTCTAGAAAAAAATTTATAATTACCCATATTATTGTAAGTTCTGCAAGATAACGTTAGATTATATTTCACTTTAATCAACTAGGTTTATGGGTTTAGTGTAAAGTTGCTCAAATTATACCCCCATAATTAGGGTGTTTTGAGTTTCTTCTTTAACGGCCCCAAGCCTATCCTTCCCCTTCCATCTCTAATAAAAGGAGGTGGGGGGGGGGGAGTGTAGGTTTTATAGTATACTTTAATCATGTAACATGTTGTTTCTCCCAATCATCTCTATTAAAAGGAGAGAGGGGAGTGAAGGATTTGTACTTCATTCTTTATCCTTACTCAATAATCATTTTATATTGGAGGGTTTATACTCCTGTACATCTTTTCTTTCCTTTTAGTCATACATAGAAATATACTAGGATTGTTTCGCTTTAAGATCAGATTAATTTTGCCAAGTAACTAGTTGTAGGGTGGATCATTCCTACGAAACTGGTATCAAGAGCTTCAAGGTTCGTGGGTTCTCTGGTTAACTAGGATCGATCAAGAAGAGGTCTTTGTTGTCGATTTTGTCTAGTAGGAGCAAGAGGGTATCTTCTTTTGGTCTACAATGTTCACAACGTAAACCAACAACAAATTATCTTTCTTGACGTTTAGGTTTGTAATGACAAGGTTTGCAGCATGTGGTATCCGATCAAAAAGGGTACTTGAGTTCTTTGATTATTCGGGTTCGCGACAAGGTGTAGAAGACTTAAAGGAGGTTAGTTTTCAAATAATAAAAAAAAAAAAATTGGAGTTATTGCACAAGGTATTTTGTTTGATTCGGTGTTGTGAGGTTTATATCACAAGGTTATCAGAATAAACAAAGGGGTCAAGAATAAGTCCAAGACATTCATGTTGTCAAGGTTTCTTAGTTTACAAAAATTGTTTTAGTCAAAAAAAAAGTACGACAAGGTTACTTCAAAAAGCGCCCCCGGGAACTTGTCAATGATCAAGGGTTGTCGATTTGATTGGATGGTCTGATTTCCAAGGTTCAATCAATATTTGATTAAGAAGGGGTTTTGTTTTTTGAATGGTTTCTTGGGTTGATCGATTTATAAGAAGGTTTATTCTTAGGGTTATATTGATAAAGCAAGGGTTAAAAGATTTACTTTAAACGGTTCTTGGTATTCTAAGTCTTGGTGGTTCTTGGAAAACAAGTAAGGTTTAGCTTTGTCTCTTGATTCAAGAAAAGTGATTACTTGGAGTACAAGGTATATTAAGGTTGTAGACATGAGGTGGAAAGATCGAAGTTTTAGGGTATTCTAAAGGTTAGTAGATCAATGTTTACAAGAAAGCGGGGTTAACACACGACTTGTGAGACTTGTCGTTAAAGTTGGTTAAAAAGCAACTTGACAAGGTTTGTAGCAAGGTTAAAGAAGAATGGCTAGTATGAATACTAGGTTAAACATCAAAAAGCTCGATGAAAATATTGTACAAAAGCTTAGATGTTCAAAACAAGTTGGGTTCAAACAACTTGGTTCTAAACAAGTTGGGTTGAAACAACTTAGTTATAAACAAGTTGGGTTCAAACAACTTGATCCTGGTGTTGAAACAGGAGTCCATAGAGTACAAGATGAAAAACGTGTTTGGTTTGAGGTGCAACTGCATGGAGCTTAAGGGGATCGTGAAGCTGAGGTTTTTCAGGTTAGTAACGATGATGCTGCAGTGGCTCAAAGACGGTTGGGGGATAAGCAACCTGAAGAGAAGACAAACACGAACTGCTTGGTAAAGGAGAGGGAAAAGGTACACCTTGGTATAAAGGTGAGGGCAAACATTATGATAATCGGAGTACCTGGGAAAGAGGGTGTAGAGGGTAATGTTGCTAAAAAGAAGAAAGTGAAGGAGTCTATGAAAGCTAATCTAAGAAAATTACAGAAGTACAATGCCTGGTCGACAAGGTGGTCCCCGATTCGAGGTTCCAGCACGAGGAAATGATGCTGAGTATTGGTTATGTTTAAGTGTTACTCCTAAGGTGGAAATTGTATGATATTAGGAGTAAACTTAACATAGGTTAGGGGGTTAAGTGTACATTGTAATTTAGATTAGAAATAGATTATAACTAGGATGTTTCCTATTTTATTTAGGAAAGTTTTCTACCCCCTTATCTCTATAAATAGTGATGAGAGAGGATGCTAGTTATTCATTCTTATTCCTCGTTGTAATAGCTTTATTAGGGATTTAATAAATGTTTGGTACGAGGGTATAACGTGTGCGTACATTCTTCTTTGCTCATTCGTTAATTAATACAATGTAACGTTTGGGGTCATGTGTGTGTTTTCTTTGAGTCTATATTCCGCGCAAGCTTTCAAGGTTTGTTGGACTTATTTATTCAACACTTGTCTTCAAATTTGTGCAAATCATAGTGTTTTCTACAGTTATCTACGCAAAAGCTGTTAATGATCGTGTGGCGTTACTCGCAATTAAATCCAAGATTAATGGTGACCCATAAGGTGTCATGAGCTCATGGAATGACTCCATTCATTTTTGCCAGTGGGAAGGTATTGCTTGCGGTTCCCGTCTCCAAAGAGTCACCATCTTGGATCTTTCATATCGGGACTTATCTGGTTCTTTGTCTCCTTCTATCAGATTTCTAAGCTTTCTCGAGGTGATTCAGCTCCAAAGCAACTCACTTTCTGGTGAAATTCCAGCTCAAGTGGGTCGTCTCGTTAATTTATAAGTGTTATATCTATCTAACAACTCTTTTATAGGAAAGATTCCAGCCAGCTTAGCCAATTGATCTAACCTTAAAGTTCTTTACTTGGGTTACAATAATCTAGTTGGCAAGATCCCAGATGAGCTTGGTTCATTTTCCATGTTAAACATACTTATTTTTCTTGAAAACAAATTAGAAGGCGGTATTCCACGGTTCATTGGGAATCTCACATTTCTAGACACTTTATCGCTTGGAAATTGTGGACTTGGGGGGAGAATTCCAGATGTCTTCCACCGGCTGAGTAATCTGATAAGAATTGCATTGGTTGGAAATAACCTGGTCGGTACTGTGCCACGTTCCTTTTACAATCTTTCGTCTCTAGAACAAGTATTTTTTGATAAAAATAGACTTACTGGTAAACTACCTATCAAATTTGGTTTGATGCAGCCTCGTCTTGTAGTAGTTTCTTTGTCAGATAACCTGATTGAGGGACCATTCCCTCCATCAATATGCAACTTTAAACTTCTAAGGTATTTGGATATGTCCAATAATAGCTTTGGTGGAGTGATTCCACAATGCTTTGGAAATATCATGTCTTCGCTTGAGGTGATAGATTTAGGGAACAACTTTCTTTGTGGCACCATTCCAAACGTATACAAGAATTGTGAAAGATTAGAGGGGCTTATTTTGAACGGAAATCAAGTCGAAGTAGAGGTTCCAAGCTCTTTATCTAAATGTCAATCCTTAAAAGTACTTGATTTGGGAAATAACAACTTAAATGGCACATTCCCTATTTGGTCAAGAGACCTCCCAAAGTTTTCGGTTCTTGTCCTCAGTTCAAACAATTTTCATGGTCCTATCGGAACATCTTCGACAACACAACTCCCATTTCCTAGTCTGCGAGTCCTCGACTTATCTCATAATGGGTTTGCAGGCCATCTCCTTGTGAAATATTTTCAAGATTTCAATTCCATGAAGGACGCCCCAAAGAAAGGCTCAAAACCAGAATACTTGATCATAGGTGGAATGACTTCTTTCCAAGTCAAAATGGTGGTAAAAGATTTGGAACTCTTATTTCAAAAACTTTTGGTTGACTACACCATTGTAGATCTATCCCAAAATAGTTTTGAAGGAGAAATTCCAAATGTCATTGGTAGTCTTAGCTCATTGAAAATGCCTAATTTATCTCACAACAACCTTAATGGTCGAATCCCGAGTGCTCTAGGTAATCTTTCTAAGATCGAATCCTTAGACCTATCTTCGAACCAATTCACAGGTGAGATCCCTCAAAGACCGGCAGACATAACTGGCCTTGAAGTCTTAAATCTTTCACATAACCATCTTGTGGGACGTATTCCACAAGGAAAACAATTCAACACATTTGATGTAAACGCATTTGGAGGGAATTCGGGACTTTGTGGATTTCCACTACCTAAAAGTGCGAGAATATGAGTTCCCCTTACTTTGAAGTTGACGGCGATGAAGAGGACAAGGAGAGTCGATTTACATGGAAAGTGGTCATGTTGGGATATGGATGCGGAACCTTTCTTGGATTAGTTCTAGGATATCTCAAGTTGTAAACCGGAAAACCAAAGTGGTTTAATGCAATTGTGGATGCAATAGAGCGTATAATCAACCCAAGGCGATTCAAGAGAAGATACATGCCTATCAGGAAATGAAGTTAGATTCTGATCGAATAGTATGTGTTCCACACGTTTTCCTATGTTTTAGAAAAACAGATAAAGACTTTTAATTAATGTTGTTGAAGATTTGGGAGGTTCATGCATCTATATAGGTAGTGTTTTGAGAATATGTATATTGAACTTATTGAAAAGGTCTATTAGCTTATGTAAATATGTAATTGTCAATGCATATGGGTGGTCGATCATGTGTTACATTATTATTATGATGTTGAATGCTTACTAGTTAATCAGTTTGTTTTTGTATTTGTGATACGAACTGATGATCGATTAGTTGAGGGTTCTGAGAGTTAATAATAAAAGCTGCTGGAAGTTTAGTGTTTATTTAGTTTTCTTTATTTATTTAGTTTCCTTTTATTATGTACTTTCCTATTAATGTTATCTTGTTGAACAAGAATACGTGAGTATAAATAGGGTTAGGAGTCATTCAGTTTAGAGGGAGGGAATAGAACCGGTCTGAGGACTTGGAAAAGATTTCATTGTTCTTTGTTTTTGTGTTTTTCTTCATTATTAATAAAATTATCAGCCGGTTCATATCAAATTGGTATTGTCGATTCTAGGGTTTCAAAAAAAAATCACTATTCATTGGCTACTGTTCATCCCGAATCACTATTCATCAGAAGTCATGACTAACAAAAAAGTTGCTGAATTGGATGCTGAATTCATCGAGTATAAGGCAGAAGCAAAAGCAAGCATGAATGCTTTGGAGAAGAAGATTGACGACGGTATTAGAAAATTAGATGTGAGTATCAAAGCAATGAAGGAAGAATCAGATGTGAAGTTAGATGCGAAGATTGAGGAACTCAAGCAACTGATCTTGGGTACTGCTCCATCACAATCAACACATGTGGATCCTGAGCCTCAAATTACCAAGGTAGCTGCAAAGACAGCCCCGTATGTCCCACCAATACGACGACGTTATGATGACCTTGGGTTTGAATTGCATAACGCTGAATCAAGCACTACTATTGGAAAAAACTTGAGGCCTAAGTCTTGGGATGTGGAAGGATCGAACAAACTCGATCCAGGGACAACGAATGACATGAATGGTGTGCGACTTAAGCCGTATATAGATTCTCTATTTGTTGAAGGAATGCAACCTACAGGTTTTGGACGGGAATTCGGGGTGGATCCGCAAGCGGCGGTTGATAGGGAGATGCAACACGTGATGGGAACAAACCAAACTGGAGAAAGAGTGCATCGGGGGGCTGGAACAAATCAAGCAGGAGACAGATTCGCATATCATGGATTTGAGCACCGAATGAGAAAGTTGAAGATGCCGGTGTTTGAAGGTGAAGATGCATATGGATGGATATATAGAGTTGAAAGGTATTTTGAAATTCAAGGACTTCCGCAACATGAACAACTACGAGCAGCAGCTTTATGTATGGAAGGCGAGGCTCTATCTTGGTATAGATGGAGTGAGGGACGAACTCCATTCCATTCGTGGGATGGTTTTAAGAGGCGCTTGTTGATACGGTTCCAACAATCACAAGAAAGGGAATTTGTATGAGTAGTTCTTGGCAATAACTCAAGAAGAATCGGCTCGAGCATATGTTGCTTTGTTTGAAAAACTCGTTTGCCAACTGGTTGGGATTCTAGAAAGTGTGATGGAAGCCACTTTTATAAAAGGGCCTAAACATGTGCTTAGGGCAGCAGTTAGGGTCATGAATCCCGAAGGTTTGAACAATGCTATGGAGTTGGCTGTATCAATTGAAGACAACCAGTTATACGAGGGTGTTATGCAATATAAGGGTGTGGCTGCGATAGTCAGACAAACCACTAGTAAAGGAGATAACTTACGAAGAATGACCGAGTCAGAAATACAAGATAGGAAAGCTAAACGACTATGTTTCAGGTGTGAGGAGAAATACATACCCGGTCATCGGTGCGCGAGTCGCACCTTGCAAGTAATGTTGGTCGATGAGAGTGATGAGGCAGAAGAACCAGACCTTAACTTCAAATCATGGGATCGTGGTTCACTTCGTAAAATTTAGGTTATCTTGTCCTTAAGTAAAATGTATGTACTGCAAAGTTTGCAAATTTTTACCGTTAATCTCAAAAGGAAGTCATCTTATGATCGATATGCATTACTCCATGTTATGGAAAGTCTAAATAGCACGCAAATATTTCCATTATTGCTTTTGTGTCTAAGAGGATATTTTAGAACTTGTAGCGATAAAACCATATTTTTTTTTCAAACGAAGTCGTCTATTTACATCATTTTCATGAAACCGTCTAGGCTTGAATAAATAACCATGCACATGTCGATGTCCAAAGTTTCCTTGTAAAGATTTTATCTCAGCACGCTACCATCTCAGAACTTGACATGACGATTTACGAATCATGACAATCTGTAAACAAATTCAAAAGAAAATATATGTATATATATATAGGTGAATTGCCTCGGTCGTGGACCTTCCTGGCATAAAACCAAATTGGTTCTCTGACACGCTAGTCTCCCTTCTCAGCCTTCTCTCGATTACTCTCTCCCAAAGTTTCATGGTGTGGCCAAGAAGCTTAATACCCCTATAGTTGCTACATACCTGCGCGTCGCCCTTGTTCTTGTAAATGGGGATGACTTCACTAAGTCTCCATTCATCAGGCATCTTTGCGCTTGAGAAAATCTTGTTAAAAAGGCAAGTCAGCCACTTAATCCCCTCATCTCCAAGGCACCTCCAAGCTTCTATGGGGATTTGGTCCGGTCCTACGGCTTTGTTTCTCCCCATCTTTTGTAATGCAACCCTCACTTCCCCTTGGTTGATTCTGGAGTAGTAGCAGTCCAACTGCAGAGGTTGGCTAGAGTTCTCTACTACCACGCTTCTTTCGGGTCTACTCTCGTTGAAAAGAGAGGAGAAATACTCTCCCCATCTTTTCCTAATATCTTCTTCTATCACAATGGTTCGCCCTTCTTCATCTTTAATGTACCTTATGTTTCCTAAATCCCTTCTTCTTCTCTCTCGGGCTTTAGCAATCCTGTATATATCATTAGCTCCCTCTTTGGAGTCCAGTTTCTTATACAAGTCTTCATATGCTTTGTCTTTCGCCTGGGCCACTGCTATTTTCGCTTCTCTTTTAGCTGCCTTATATCTCTCCTTTGCCATAGCTCTGTCCTCTTGATTGCCCTCGCGGCACAAAAGGAGCTCTCTGAACCTAGCCTGTTTCGCCGCAATTTTGGTTTGAACCTCCTCACCAAACCACCATGACTCCCTATATGATGAATGAGTCTTCGAAGACTGACGAACCACAGCGAGCCTTTGGCTCACTGTGGGCACGTCATAGCCCAAGAAGACCTGAGCCAAATCAAGCTCGTGGTTCGTACCGCGAACCTATGATACTTGGCCAAACAACTACCACCTGAACGCAACCACCTTGCACGCTAACAGCCATAGCAGGTGCTGTTTGCCTGATCGGCTGGTTATAGCTCAAGAAGGGGCGAGGTAATGCCTTTGTGCCTCGACAAATGATCGAACTCGTGGCCATATTCATGCGTCGGGATCATGCATGGGAAATGGGTGTATATGATATGCAAAATAAGAACTATGTGAGGGCAACAAAAAGAAAAAAAGTGACACAACAGTGGTCTAAAACCACTGCTTGTGTGCGGCAGAAAAACTGAAAAGAAAACAAAGGTGTAGTCCATGTAGTATTTTGTATTGTATAGAAAGAATGCATGTAAATATTTCCTAAAACTATTATGTAAATTACCTTATAAAGTTAGACGAAAAAGGTATTAAAACATGCATGTTTCCGTGTCCTTTTGGGTCGTTCCATACCGAGACCCAACAAGTGGATAAACTAGTAACGAAACAAGATTAACTCGAAAAGTTAGAGAAATTATAAACGATGATTTTCGATGAACTAGGAATAATAACGACAAAATATAAGTTACAACGTATAATTTTGGAAATTTATGTATATAGACTCATAGTTGTAAAGTCGTATATCATCCCTAGAACCAACGGTTTAAACAACATTTTGAAAACATAAAACGTTATCTCGTAAACGACAATGCCTTAAGACCCATATGCATAAGTCATTTCATACATTAAGTCTTTAAAATGTAAACTCTGAATTGTCATAATTACTTAGGTGTTTGACTGAATCAGTGCATTGATCAATTCCAGACGATTATCTGGCAAGGTGAGTTTCCATAGCTCATACTTTACTGTTTTCAGGGTGAGAACATTGCTTATTTTAAACATGTGAACACAAGTACAATTATACATTGTTGATTGGTCTAAGTCCCGATTTAACCCAAGTTGCTATCTGCCCGATTTATCATGAACCGTTAATTACTTGTAAGCGCGAATGTTATGGATAGATCTATCGGGATTGACGTCCCTGTTTGTCTTGGACTGGCATTAGTCAAGCAAACACAATTTCATTTGAGTCAGATTACGGGTGTCCCGGGTTAGACACCTGCAAGGGCATTCATTATTGTTGGTATATGTTAACGCTTCGGTGTCATGAGTTTAGACGATAGTAATGCAATTTATATGACTTTGTATTTGTTAAATTGTCATATGTGGATAAAATCTTGTGGTTCACAAACATTAAACATTTCTGCTTAAACCAAACCTATGAACTCACCAACTTTATGTTGACACTTTAGCAATGTTTTTCTCAGGTATTAAGAACGAAGATGCTATGTGAAGTCTCATGCATTGCAGTCATTTTCAGTTATTAAAGATCATATGTACCAATTAAAAACGATGTCGTATTACCTATTTTTATGCTTCCGCAGAATGTTTAAACTATTTATTATTTCTTAATACAAGTGATCGATTCTCTTAAACGTCCCATATAGAGGTCGTTCTGTATTGCTTAGAAGCATGATATTCATGAAGTCACACGCCTTCAGTTGCCATTATACTCTGATATTTTGAGGGTGTGACACAAGATTGATTAAGATGAAATTTCGAATCCACACCTTGAGGACAATGTGTGTTTTTAGGAGGGGAGTAATGATACGAACTGATGATCGACTAGTTGAGGGGTCTGAGAGTCAATAATAAAAGCTGCTGGAAGTTTAGTGTTTATTTAGTTTTCTTTATTTATTTAGTTTCTTTTTATTAAGTACTTTCCTATTAATGTTATCTTGTTGAACAAGAATACGTGAGTATAAATAGGGTTAGGAGTCATTCAGTTTAGAGGGAGGGAATAGAACCGGTCTGGGGATTTGGAAAAACTTTCATTGTTCTTTGTTTTTGTGTTTTTCTTCATTATTAATAAAATTATCAGCCGGTTCGTATCAATTTGATGGTCTCTGGCCACCATCTGGTACATGCCTAAATCCGTCCGTGGTCTTACAACCATAGTGATCGACATATTCTAGCCAAACCTTTAGCTATGTACATTATAGTAAAAAAGACTTCAATTTCTCAATCTGCTGATTATCTTAGTTGTGTACATGTAGTATTCCGTACGTACTAGATTAATAGATTCTCGAAGAGTTGATAATTTTAACGACACTTATTCCGACGCTTCATCCTCAGCATGATTAATTATCTCTACTATGTTTCATGAGTTTAAAAAGAAAGAAAAAAATGGCGAAAACTAACGGGTCAACCTGACCCGAGACCCATCTGAACCATTCTTCCAAATGATCAAGTTTTGGCCCGTACCTGTTTAGACCAAAAATATGTTGCCCGATACAATGTCCCCCTCCCATTTTCCGCCTATAGTAGGTGTTATGTTCATGAAGTTGCAAAAGCCAACTGTTTTCGCTTTTAAATCATGTTTAAGTCAGTTACTTTATGTTGTTAACGTACTTTCGAGACAAGTAATTAAATAGAACAAGTACGCAAAAAATAAAGACACAAGGATTTAACGTGGTTCGGCAAACACCTACGTCCAAGGGCGGAAGGAATTTCACTAGCAAATATAGAGAACCTAGTTTACACACTATATCGCTCAAAATCTAGACTCCGCAAAATACTCTTGAAAGTATTTTTGGACCCTCACCAAATTTTATACACTCCCCTCAAAAGCTCACTTGTATAGAATTTTACATAATTTGTTGTTGGGTAAAGGGTTTCCACGGTAATAGAAATTTACATAACAATTCTTGCATGCATGTATTAAATGAGATGAGTTGGTGGCCACCTTTGTTGACAAACACAAGAGCAAAAAATGCAATTGAGTTGAGTCATACACTTAATAGTTGAGCTAGGAGCTGAGTCTACCCATGTCCATTTCAAACCATTTTAAACCACTTTATTCAAAGTGGGTTATGCACCACAAAATTCCTGACAGTGACAATCAAGGGCTAAAATCCTAAAACTTTGGTGTCGTAAAGTCTCAGAAGTAGATAAGAACACTCAGATAATGGGCTTATGTACGTGTAGAAGACTTTGACAATTTCAAGTCTTCCCTCACAAGTGTGGCTCAAACCTTTGATTAATAAACATATTAATTAAGGATAAGATGTCCATTGACTAGTTTATGCCTAGGCACCACAAAATAGAAAAAAATTATACCAGATTGCATTCAACAAGCCATGAATCCTTGGTTACCAAACAAGCAAGCAATCCCATTTCTCTTCTTCATATTTGTGCAAATCATAGCGTTTTCCACAGTTATCCATGCAAAAGCTGTTGATGATCGTGTGGCGTTACTCGCAATTAAATCGAAGATTAATGGTGACCCACAAGGTGTCATGAGCTCATGGAATGACTCCATTCATTTTTGCCAGTGGGAAGGTATTACTTGCGGTTCTCGTCACCAAAGAGTCATCATCTTGGATCTTTCGTCTCAAGGCTTACTTGGTTCTTTGTCTCCTTCCATCGGGAATCTAAGCTTTCTCAAGGAGATTGTGCTCTATAACAACTCACTTTCTGGTGAAATTCCATCTCAAGTGGGTCGTCTCATTAGATTACAAGACCTACGTCTACATAACAATTCTTTCCAAGGAAAGATTCCAGCCAGCTTAGCCAATTGCTCTAACCTTGAAGTTCTTCACATGGGATACAATAATCTAGTTGGCAAGATCCCAGATGAGTTTGGTTCATTTTCCATGTTAAACACACTTATTTTTCATAAGAACAATTTAACAGGTGGTATTCCAAGATTCATCGGGAATCTAACGGTCCTAGAGACATTATCATTTGGCGATTGTGGACTCGGGGGAAGAATTCCAGATGTCTTCCGTCGGCTGAGTAAGCTGACAAGAATTGCATTGGCTGGAAATAACCTTGTCGGTACCGTGCCACGTTCCTTTTACAATCTTTCGTCTCTAGAACAAGTATTTTTTGATAATAATAGACTTACTGGTGGACTACCTATAAACGTTGGTTTGATTCAGCCTCGTCTTGGCGTATTGTCTTTGTCAGATAACCAATTTACAGGTTCCCTTCCGCCGTCCCTTCTCAATTCTCAGGATTTACAAGTCCTAGATGTAGCTCGAAATAATTTATCTGGAAAACTAATCATCACTTCTCGTAAAAATTGCAACTTTGTAATTGTGTCACTAAGTTCTAATAGTTTTGGAAGTGGGGAAGACGATGATGAATTATTAAAGTTTATAGATGCTTTGTCGATTTGCAAAAGCTTAGGATTGTTAGATCTCGGTTACAATAGGATGAGAGGTTTCTTGCCTGAATCTTTAGGAAATTT
Organism: Tanacetum coccineum; assembly: GCA_026074375.1. NCBI lineage: Eukaryota > Viridiplantae > Streptophyta > Magnoliopsida > Asterales > Asteraceae > Tanacetum > Tanacetum coccineum. Next base: position 20,607 of record BQNB010113647.1, read on the forward strand.
GTCGACTTCACTATATTATCTGAGTGTGAGCTCCAACATGATTCAAGGATCACTCCCAGCATCAATTTGCAATTTGATCAATCTAGCGCATTTGGGTATGTCCGATAATATCTTTAGCGGAATTATGCCACATTGCTTGGGAAATATTTCCTCTCTATCGTTTCTCGATGTCAAATCCAACCTGATTGAGGGGCCATTCCCTCTATCCATCTGCAGCTTCAAACTTTTGAAGTACTTGGATATGTCCAATAATAGCTTTGGTGGGGTGATACCACAATGCTTTGGAAATATCATGTATTCTCTTGAGGTGATAGATTTGGGGAACAACTTTCTTCGTGGTACCATTCCAAATGTATACAAGAATTGTGGAAGATTAGAGGGGTTTATTTTGAACGGAAATCAATTAGAAGGAGAGGTTCCAAGCTCTTTGTCTAAATGTCAATCCTTAAAAGTACTTGATTTGGGAAACAACTACTTAAATGGCACATTCCCCATTTGGTCAAGAGACCTCCCAAAGTTGTTGGTTCTTGTTCTCAGATCAAACAATTTTCATGGTCCCATCGGAACATATTCGACAACACAACTCCCATTTCCTAGTCTTCGAGTGCTTGACTTATCTCGTAATGGGTTTGTAGGCCATCTCCCTGGGGAATATTTTCAGAATTTCAATTCCATGAAGGACGCCCCAAAGAAGAGCGCAAAACCAGAATACTTGACCATGAGTGGAATGATTTACGATGTTAAAATTGTGGTAAAAGATTTGGATCTCTTATTTCAAAAACTTTTGGTTGACTACACCATTGTAGATCTATCCAAAAATAGTTTTGAAGGAGAAATTCCAAATGTCATTGGTAGCCTTAGCTCATTGAAAGTGCTTAATTTATCTCACAACAACCTTATTGGTCCAATCCCGAGTGCTCTAGGCAATCTCTCTAAACTTGAATCATTAGACTTGTCTTGGAACCAATGCACGGGCGATATCCCTCAAAGACTTGCAGACATAACGGGTCTTGCAGTCTTAAATCTTTCACATAACCATCTTGTGGGACGTATTCCACAAGGAAAACAATTCAACACATTTGATGTAAACGCATTTGGAGAGAATTCGGGACTTTGTGGATTTCCACTACCCAAAAAGTGCGAGAATCTGAGTTCCCCATACTTTGAAGTTGACGGCAATGAAGAGGACAAGGAGAGTCGATTTACATGGAAAGTAGTCATGTTGGGATTTGGATGCGGAACCTTTCTTGGATTAGTGCTAGGATATCTCATGTTGTCAACCGGAAAACCAAA
>BQNB010113648.1:0-10021 GCA_026074375.1 Tanacetum coccineum
TCAGGCCTAGAAGCAGTCAAGTACATTAAAGAGCCAATCATGGATCTATAAAGATGGACATCCACATCATTAGATTCCTCATCCTTGACTAAAGGCTTTTGGGTCTCAATTGGTGTACTAGCAGTCTTAACACTGACAAAATCTGCAACATACTTATCCTGACTTATAAAGATACCATCTTCTTTCTGTTTGAATTGTAATCCAAGAAAGAAGATGAGCTCTCCCATAGAACTCATTTGAAATCTACTCTTCATTAATGCCTCAAATTCATCACACCAAGTTTTCTTTGTAGAACCAAAAATGATATCATCCACATAAACTTGTACTAATATGATATCATGTTTGTCTTTCTTAATATGATATCATGTTCCTCTTCTGTATCCATTCTTCAACAAGAAAGTAGATAAAGTAGCATACCAGGCTCTAGGAGCTTGGTGTAAACCATAGAGAGCTTTCACTACTTTTTAGACCTTCTTAGGATACTTAGGATCTATAAAACCTGGAGGTTGAGACACATAGACCTCCTCATCAATTTTTCCATACAGGAAGCCACTTTTCACATCCATCTGATAGACCATGAATCCCATGTAAGAGGCAAAGGCTAAAAAGATCCTAATGGCTTCAATCCTGGCCACAGAAGCAAAAACCTCATCATAATCTATCTCTTCCTCTTGCCTATGTCCCTGAGCAACTAACCTTCCCTTATTTCTAACCACAACACCTCTGTTAACATTATGGGAAGAGGTGTGTGCTTGAGAGAAAACACACACACTTTCACCTTACAAAAGTGAGCTTCTTCCCCTCCATGGAAGTATGGAGGAGGTATTTATAGTCCCGGGCTTGACTAGCTAAACTAACCCGACACGACTATAAATGATAAATGTAATTCCGGATTAGTCACCATATTTTAGGGCTAACAATCTTCCCCCAATATGTGGACATACGGAATTACTTACATTGTTCCTAACAAGTACAATAACAACGTAATAAAGTCTTCCAAAGAACTTGTCTTTTGAGTTCTCTTGGTCTTGAAACTTGTACTCCAACTTGGATCTTCAGTGTCTTTACTTGTACAGGAACCATTGTAGTATGCATGAGTTGGATTAACTTCCCTCCAACTCATGCAACATGTCTTGAAAAGCTTTCTTCATAGACTCCTTTTTGGCGAAGTTTCTGAATCAGCTTCCCCCCAAACCAACATCCCTATCTTGAGCAGATTCTGAAACATTGATGTAGCTTGAACAATCTTCTACTTGTCATCAAAGTGCACAGCGGAATTTTGTAGAAGTAATTCCGTATGTCCACATATTGGGGGAAGATTGTTAGCCCTAAAATATGATGACTAATCCGGAATTACATTTATCATTTATAGTCGTGTCGGGTTAGTTTAGCTAGTCAAGCCCGGGACTATAAATACCCCCTCCATACTTCCATGGAGGGGTAGAAGTTCACTTTTGTAAGGTGTAGTGTGTGTGTTTTCTCTCAACCACACACACAACTTCCCATCTTTTCTCTTTTCTCTCTAATAATATGGCTCAATTTCTCTTTCACTTTACCATACCTCCGGATCTTGTGTTATAAGGGTGAATCTAATGTTAACAAAATATCAATGCTGACAAACCATCGTCCTCCAACAACAGTAGTAGGCTTTTCGCCATCTGTTGCAATGAATCCTGCAGATTTTTTGCTAGATCCTGTAAATGGTATGTACTAAAAGTTTGTTGCTTAATCATATGATTGAGAATCTATTAGCATAAAAACTAATTTATGCTTTTTGTAAATAGGGATATCATCAAATGAGTCAAGTCAGGACAATCAAAATGGAGTTAAACAGAAGTTGGTTTTGGCTTATAAGTCGAATTTAGATGAGAATATAAAAGTTGAGAGACTGGACGCTGTAATTTAACTCGAGGATGTTTCTGATAACAAAAAATCTGATAGATGGAGCACGACTTGCGTGCAACGATTCATGATTTTGCTTAGAAGAGGTCTAAAAGAAAGGTACTTTGTTTATGAACAAGTCAATTTGGATATGGTATATATTCTTAGGAAGTTAAAATATCCACCAACTCATTTTTAAAGAGACATTTTCGCATATTTTTTAAGCATATGTGCCATGTTAACACCTCTTATGAGTATTGCACTTTTTAAACCCTTTAATCAAATTCATTGGTTGTAACCAGTTTTATCAGTTTTGCAATTAACTGTCGTGTTTCTTAGCCGATACATGGCTCTAATAAGCTTCCGGTATCTCAGGTACATGTGAATTCAGGTTCTAATATCACAAGTTGATAACTCAGGTCATGCAAGTGGCTAATGAAAGATGGGCGACAACAATTCATTCGGATATACGGCGCCTTGAACAACGAAAAGTAGAAAATCCGTTAACGAAGCTCACTTCTTTAAAAACCATGAATTAGGATCGAGATGTAACTTAATCTATAGTTTGTATTCAAAGTCTACAGAAAGAAGTTTGAGAAACAGAAGGGAAACTAAAATTTTGCGTTGTAACCTATATACGGTTTCCAATTTGTTATATCGTTTCTTTTCTGAATTTGGCCGATGTCATTGCCGATATTGGCCGATATATACAGTAGTGACTTTCTTTCTTTAAATAAATTGGTTTTCGCCATATTTCTGTCATTATAGGTTTTGTTAAAGATTGGTTATTTGTTTCGCCAAGGTGTAGCTTAATATGTATCTGATTGTGTAATTGTAATTCAACCATTCAAAATGTTAAACTTGTGGCTTTGTTTAAGGTCTTGCTTATTTATTGGAAAGTTTGTTTTAAATTCTATCATTTCAAAGTCTCAAAAAACATAAAACCCCGCGCTCCGCAACATAGCGCGGGTTAAAAACCTAGTTCTTATAATTTCATTGACTTGAGTTTTTAATCTCTATATAAGACATTAAATTTGCATGAAAAGACACATAAAAACAAAAGCACTTAGAAGCAAAAGAGTTACTTATTTATTTGTGTCTAAATCAAGAACATAACATTAGGTCTTATCCCAAATGGATATTCGTTTAATCGAGCATTACGGTTGATTAGTTTCTTTTTGAAACTAATTACACATTCTAAGTGATATCCGGCTATTGATTATGTTCACCATTCTGGTGTTGCACAACTATCAACACCTCAACATGCAAAAGAAACTATTTTGTGATAATAATTGGCGGCTACTATGAAACATTTGTGATGGCTAACTTTTCCAATCTGGATAAGTTTGGAAAGACAGATTTTAAGAGATGACAATATAAATCCGTGATAACTTGTCGGAGAAACGGTCTAACCCAAATATCTATGGAAGTATAAAGAAACATGACTAATGATAAAATAAGCAAGAGAAAGAAAGTATTTATAAATTAGAACTGGGAGGAGCTTATTGGCTGAAGGCCGAAGAAGATGACGGCCGAAGTCTTTATAACTAGAGTTTGGGTATCTTTTTATTACCAAAGACATATGATGTCCTTACAAGAGGTCTAGCGTAAGTTTAACTCGTACATACATAAGAGTAATTATGGATAAGGACGAAGACAGTTACAGGAACACTTCGGTCGGACCGGATGCATAAGTCAAAATAGGGAAGAGCATGGGTCCGGAACCGAAACCGATGGATTCGAGAACCGAATTTTGAGACAAGTGGGAACCAAGAACCGAACCAAAAATACTTTTTGGTTTCGGTTCCGGTTCCAGTTCCGGTTCTTCGCTACACTGATAGGAACCAATTTTCTAGAAGAAAAAAACCTCATGGACTAATGAATTAAGCCAATAAAAAGCACACAAAATATATTTTAATAAGCATTTGCAACCATTTACATTAAAATTAATAACATTTAACAACTAAAGCATAAGCTCAAATAAACAATTATTCTATAGTTTCACAGATTATCAAAACTTGTTTACACAAACATCTTATCAAAACTAATATTAAATTACTCCATTCAAGGATTTAATAAACTTTCAGAATGATTTTATGACGTTAAAATTAAATGATGACCATGTTATAAGCTAGTACATTGAATGCAAATAAAAATCAAACATAAAATGTACTAACATTGTTTTGATAATGATGAATGATGATAGTTGTTTATGTTCAATGGATTAAAAATTAAAGTTTAGAGTGTTTGACTTGGTTTTACTGAAAGTAGGCTCAATAAGGTTTTTTTTATAGTACGTATGATTTGAGTATGGAAAATAAAAAATAATTATATGTTTTTAGAATTATTGGGTATGTGGTTCTAGAATCGAGATTCGATGGAACCGAACCGACCCAAGAACCAAAAAATCTCAAACTCAAAAACCGGAACCTAAACCTATAGTTCTGGTCTAGTTCGATTCTTCTTAGTTCTGATTCTTCGGTTCTTTTGTTCATCCCTAAGTCAGAAATTTGCGTTTTGTGGTAACCTAAACGAAGAAAACCTTCCCGTTTACCAATACTAAGTTTAGGGACTGTAAACATACAAATACAGCAATAACATGGACGAAATTGTAACTTTGTTTTAGCTTTCTGCTCGGTGTTCACAGTCACACATACACAAAGAGAATAACAAAAAGGTGACTAAAAAGCAGCAAAGGTGCTTAAATTCGTTATCTTTTTAAGGGTTTTTTCAAGGGTATTGGCTATTACCAATATAAGCACCTTATAGAGGAGATTCAGCCCATTATTTCAATACCAAATTCTTGAACCTTTGTAGCAAAATTAGCATCCAAAAGCTCAGTGGTTAGTAATTCAATCGTTTACTGTTATATCATTTCTGGGTTATGATCAAAATTGAATCTTTATTATAAATTATGTGTCTTTTTATGTTTCTTGATATGATATTGAAATTGTACTCTTTTTTTAATTGCAGGGAAATAACAAAGTAATCATAACTTTAATAAATGTTTGGAATCTCATTTTGTCAATTAGTTGCACCTAGTACTAGTTTAGTTACATCTTCTTCAAGGTTAGATTCATGTGTTTTTTTATTAATCCTATGTAGAAAACATATGTTGTTTTGTGTGTGTGAAAATGTTATATGTTTGGCGATGTAGGCGTTGTGCTAGAAGTAGGTTGGTTGTTAAAATGGCAGCAAGTGTGACTGTGAAAAATGGAAAATCGGTTGAGTCGATTATTGTGAAGCCGCCTGTGCATCCTACTTATGATTTAAAGGGTGTCATTAAGTTAGCCTTATCTGAAGATGCTGGAGATAAAGGTTCAATTTTTATTTATTTTTTGCACTCGTGTTGTTACGTTTTAATTATATGAAAGATATGTCCTTTGAAGGTGTGGTTATGGCGAAAAAGGGGGGAAACATTTGTTCTTTCGGTATAGGTTTAATGTAGCATTGACTTTGTTACTTGTGTTTAGTAGTGTTGATATTTGTTTGTGACTCGTTTGTTGAGTCCTTTATGATGATGGAGATAAAGGGTCTAATATCTGTTGAAATTTGAGGCGTGTTGTTAAATTGAAAGCTATGTACATTGAAGTTGGTTATTGTCAAAAGGGGATTAAGTATACAAAAAAATGTCAAATTTGACTTTCTATCGTGTGTAATGAGTGCTGATGGTGTGTAAGTCAGTTACATTCGAAATTTGCCAAGACTTTTGGTAAAATTAATCATGAGTAGTAGTTTGATTACATTTTGTAATTTTACACTAAGGGGGTGTTTGTCTGAGCTTATGTTTTGGGTTTAGGCTTATTTATCATAAGCACAGATTATGGCATATAAATAATAAGCTCATAAGCCTATGCTCAGTGTTTGGGTTAGCATATTAAAGTTAACGAGGTAAAATGCCCAACAAATACATGAACATAATTGTAAATTGTTATATGAGGGTGTAAAAGTCTTTCGCTGTAACACCCTTACATAAGCCTACCTCTCCTCAAATAAGACACAAGATTGTAGGCCCTCGTATGTAAGCTCATAAGCCCAATCATATAAGATTGTAGGCCCTCGTATATAAATCATATTGGGCTTATTTTAGTTAGATAAGCTAATAAGCTCATAAGACCCTCAAATAAGCTTAAACAAACACCCCCTCACGAGACTCTTTCTTAAACCCGAAATTTATAAGGTAAACAATGTTTGTGTATCATCCAACTATTGTTATATTCTTAATTAAGAAGAAACAGAACTTTAAACTTATGCCACCTTTTTGCAGTTGTTTCTTAAAGGTTACATGTTAGGGGCTAAAAGGAAATAGTGGAATTAGTAGACATGATTTATTTATAATTTACTATCATTTTGGTCTTATAATAGGGGATGTCACTTGTCTGGCGACCATACCAACTGAGATGGAAGCTGAGGCTTTTTTTCTGGCCAAGGATGATGGAATTGTTGCAGGGGTTGCACTTGCTGAAATGATATTTAATGAAGTTGATCCTACATTGAAGGTATTAAGAGACAAAATACATTACCAAAATATAGCGTTTTGTTAATTTGCTGAATGCCATTAAATTTTGTCCGTTCAAAATTGTATCAGGTGGAATGGTTTAAGAAGGATGGAGATAGTGTTAGTAAAGGAATGAAGTTTGGCAAAGTGCATGGTAAGCAATCTTTTGAATATAAATATAGGTTGTCTAAAAAATGTGTTGTCAAACATGTTGGTGTTTCATCTGTGTAGGGCGGGCACACAGCATTGTTGTAGCCGAAAGGGTCGTGCTCAATTTTATGCAGAGGATGAGTGGCATAGCCACACTGACAAAGGTATGGCATTTTTGTTTAAATATCTAATCGTGGATTGGTATTTGCATGTCAAACTTGTATGAAGTTTCATTTACTTTATCTCTACTCACATTTGCTTAATGTCATTACCCAAATACATATCGTCCATGCACCATTATCGATAACGCTCCACCCAGGGACGGAACCAGATGACATAGTCACCACTCACCAGGTGCATTTAGAGAAAATCAAACAAGACTACATACACAATTTTTTGGGACCGGGTGCATTTATAAAAAAACAATATTTTTTAACAAAATTAACAGTACGGCACAAAAATCCATGGGTGTCCCGCGACCCCCGGGACCCACCCTGGTTCCGTCACGGGCTCCACCACACATTGCACTATAGCTTTTAAATGCACACTAGAATCAAAGAAGAAGAAAGTAGGAAATATTTTCCATACTCTTACATAATTTTATAAAACTTGTATATCATGTGGTAGTAGATCATGTTAGTCAGTTTTTAATTTAATCCAGAAGACTCAAAAGTTTTCAAATACTCTGTAGTCTGTACCTATCAACATTAGACATTTTGACATATCAATTATGTTGGTAAATAGAAATAATCAAAGTTCTTCTAATTACTATATTTGTTTGTGAACTACTTATAATAAAAAATTTATTAATTGTTTACACAATTTTGTTAGCCAAAAAGATAATATTGATATACAACACACTAGTGCCCAGTAAAGCCTGAAAATGTCAAGAAAATATACAAAAGTGCAAGCAAAAGATAAAGACCATGAGCTTAGACAAAGACCATTAAAAAAGTATCGTTATAGAAATACGTGAATATATTATCATAAGAAGACTCACAACTACCAGCAACCAAAGGCGGAACATAGAAGGGGCAGGGGAGGGTCCCGGCCCTCCCAAAAACACTTTAGTCGCTATGTATATAATATTGGAATTTCATATAGTTTGTCCATGAAATGATAAGTTATGGAAACTATAATTTTTCAAACTTGATCCGTGCATACCTTTGGCGAAAACGTACCCCCACTTTCTTAATTTCTATGTTAGTTTTTTTTTTAAGTTTTTTTTTTCATTTCAATATGGATTAATCAGTTTAAAATTAGTAATAAACACCACCATCTAAACAAGTTTACTTGGAACTTTATGTCAGTTTGTAGGTAAATGTTATGACAGAGCTATGCAATTTTTGTTAAATCACTTTACATGTTATGTTACATCTACTATCATGAAACAATTGGTTTACTTAATGTATATTGTATATATATATATATATATATATATAGGGTGAGGTTCTTTTCAGAACCAAATAAATGTACAGAACTGCGAGAACCAACATCAACCAATCAGAATTTTTTAGATATTTATCTTTATTATTTAATTCAAAAGGGCATTATGGTAAAATTACATTTTTATTCTCTTTTTATTTTTTTTAATAAAAAACGTCATTTTAGCTCTTAAATTTTAGGGACATTTTTTTAATATTATTTTTTTAGTTCTTGAGTTAAAAAAATACATTTTTTAGCAGAATTTAGGTGTGTGTATGTGCACTGCGTGTAACGTAAGTACATGTTCTAAATAGTCTTCATGTTAACTTTTATATTTTCAAGATGCATGTGTCGTGTTAATTATCAAAGATTGAATGTTATATAGTCACGCAATGAGAAAATGATGGATTTATAATAATCTATTATATAAAAGGTTCTATACATTGTTATACACATGTGCAACCATCATTTTATACAACATTGGCTTCAAACTTAAGTTATGCATGTATATTTTTGTCGTCTTCGTTCACTAGAAATTGCTTAATTTGAGATATGCACATGTATTATTTTCAATTGTCTTGTTCACTTACGTGCTGCACGTATTCATGAACCATGCGCATGTATTTTCATCGTCTTTAGTTCACTAGGTAGACGTAGTCTTGAACCATGCACATATATTTTCATCGTCTTAGTTCACTAGGTATATGTAGTCGTAAACCATGCACATGTATTTTCATCGTCTTAGGTCACCAGGTACATGTAGTATAGCACCATGCACATGTATTTTCATCGTCTTGATTCACCTCTGTAATCTTGAGCAAGGTAGTACATGTATTTTTATCTCTTGGATTTCATCATCATGTTCAACAAATCTACAAATATATTCAAAATAAAAAAATAGGTTAGAACCAACAATATGAAACATACATACAGAAGATGTAAAACTAACATATGCATCAAACAAAATGCACTAAAACAAAAAGACAAATTTGATCCTAACAAATGGAAAAAAATTTCAGAAGTCCATTAAAGGATGCACACATAAAACAATACGCTTTTTTATAAATGAAAGATGTCACTCGATCACTAATCAAAATGCCACCAATAATCTATTTTTTTATCCAAGTGTTTTTCCAAACAATATGCATTCATGCAAACATTGATCATCATAAACATATATCTACACTATCTTTGAATATAAAATAACTTGTCACCACACAATCGAAATACCGAGTAACCGATTACGAAATCGAAAGCAAACGAAACAAAATTGAACCATTAAAGAAAAACTACATCCTTCCACAACTGATGTCATTTTTAACCAACCTAAAAAAATCTACAAATTTACGAAACCGAAAACAATTTCGAAAGCAATCATGAAACGATTTGAATCAATAATTTTGAAGACATACTTGAAAAATAAATTAAAAAAAACAAGAAAAACAATTTTAAGAATAAAGATTACGAATAAAGTAGATAGATATACATAAATCTCTATGTGTATATAAAACAAACCTGATGTATTAAAAGATCATGGTGCGCCAAACCGATTTGTAATGGAGATCTCGTTATTCGAACATAGATCTATATAAATCATAAGAGGAACAGCCGCTCCCTTTTCTTGTTTCTTCCATACGCAGCCAACAACCCAAAAATGAAATGATGGGATCTTTCTTGTTCTTGTTTATCTAATTCATCAACTGTTTTAAATGTTTACTTTTTACGAAAGATATTTTTTCTTCAAAGATATTTTTGCTTCATCCTAATCCTTCTCCGATACGTAATAACGTTCGATCCCTGTGATTGTATCCTTTCATTGGTTTTATGATTGGTTCGACGTAGTTGCTAAATCTAGGGTTTTGATCTTGATCAATTCTCTTGATTGGAGTGATATTCACCTCTCATTGATCGATTGTGGATTCATATTTTTCTGATCTCCTTGGATTTATCATTATCATGTGTGACGAGTTTCATTAGGGTTTGATATTTTTATTATTTTTTTAGGGTTTTGTCGTCTGCTGTTTTTTTAGGGTTTGATTTTTTTTAAGGTTTGGTTGTTCCTCTTTT
>BQNB010113649.1:2648-21899 GCA_026074375.1 Tanacetum coccineum
CGCTCGTTCGATCACGCTCGTTCGATCACGCTCGTTCGATCACGCTCGTTCGATCACGCTCGTTCGATCGCTCGTTCGATCACGCTCGTTCGATCCGCTCGTTCGATCCGCTCGTTCGATCCGCTCGTTCGGTCCGCTCGTTCGATCGTCTAGTTCGGTCCGCTCGTTCAATCCGCTCGTTCGGTCCGCTCGTTCGATCGTCTAGTTCTGTCCGCTCGTTCGATCGTTTAGTTCGGTCCGCTCGTTCGATCGCGCTTTTCCACTCGTTCGATCGATACGTTTTTCCACTCGTTCGATCGTAACGTATTTTCTTCACTTTTTTCGTTCTTCTCTTCTTGTTACCCGCGTTTCCAACAACAATATGAGCCACGAAAAAAGTATTTATGTCGAGTGATGATTAGAGAGAGAGTAGAGATCCACCCGAGGCTCTTGATACCAATTGTAGAACCCCGTTTAATACTTCCACTTCATAACCCGAACCACGAAAACCAGAAAAGAGATAGAGAGAGAGACGAAATGTAGAGAGAGTAGGTAGAGAGCAGAGTTTGAGTGAGAAAAAGAACAAAAATAGATTTTGTGAAATGAAAAAACACTAGATCTTTGGTAAATAAATAATTATATATATATTAGATATTTTCTAAAATATCTAATATATATCTAAACATAAACCCCCTACACAATTAATGTGAGCGCGGGGATATATTAACTAGGAACCGGGCTGGGTTTTGCTTTAGGATTTAAACCCAAATAATCTACGATATTAGATTATTATCGAGCCCGATTCCGATTTTACTCCTTGTTTTACACATAAACTAATTAAAGACCGAAGCTCCATGTAGAGTGACCGAGCTTCCTTGTTCGACTCAATAAATTGAGGCTAACAGAATGTTTAATATAAGTAAAATTTAGCTAATTTACTAAAAAAAAGTCTGCTAAAACTAAACCTTCCAATAAGGGCCAACTTCCAGATAAGGGGAACCATAACAAAAAACTGAAATACAAATGATCATGATTCATCATGCAACAATAAGAAACTGAAACCCCAATAATCACGCATAAGTGGTGGGGGCTCGATATCTTCTACATTAATTTGATCTATTGATTTGGAAAGATCGTCAACTGTGAATGGTATGCTGCAGAATGTGACAGGAAGTGTTTCGTTATATATATGTAAGTTTGTACGATGCAACCTATGATACCAATAGAATTTTTTCCCAAAACATAATCTAAGTAATTCTCAAATTATATTTAACCTTGTATCATCATCATATAGCAAGAAAGAACTGTCGACGGCCTTATATGAATCTTCAGTCGCCCGCAACCTCAACTCAGAAATTACCTGTCAACGCCGTTAACATCTGTAAGGGGATTCTCCACAGCTCAATCCAAAATTTGATGATTTGATACTAGAAATAAGTTAAACACTTTCTAATATCATATTATATTTAGTCTGATAATGTTCTATGGCTTTTCTCTAACTGGCCAAACCAGAATAATCAAGATAATTAGCATCATAGGAAACGGGTCAAATTAGGTTAGGAGGTTCCCCAAAGTATTTCTAAGGAATAAAAACCACCTAAATCAGTTTATTCAAAACTTATATCATTGCTGAAGTAATATAATTTTTGTAATTATACTAATGCACTATTTTTTTTCTCCAAAAACTATTAAAAGTTTTAAGCAAAAAGTGTTTAAGTTCACTCGACCCATTACTGAACCTGCCCTTTTTCCACCTCTAATACTTATATAGGATGATTTTGATACATACATCTGGAGAAAGGCCAAATGTGTTGTATGTGTTATGTTATACCATTATATGATATATGTCATTGTGTTGTAAGCTAAGCGCCTGCAGGTGTCAAAGTTTTACATTCAGTTTAATATGTATCAGTTTTATCATTCATCTCTCGTGAAATATTTCAAGTTGATTCTTACTAGGCACATATCATGAGTTATTTTATCCAGTGTCTTTGGCTTTTGATGCATAGCCTAAAAGCAACAAATGCAAATTGATTTGGAATTAAAAAAGCAAAAGACATACACATTGATATCAAACTTTTATAAACACTACCTAATAAGTTTTAGTCTAGGAACCCAATGGTTTGTCTTATTGTGTTTGAGCTCTCCCAGCTAAGCTTGCATATAACATTTGATCTTTCAAAAATCGATAAATAAGTAAAAACAATGAAAAAACCCGAGAGAGCACAAAGAACTCTGTCCCTCTTTTAGTTGTATGTTTGCAACCCTTTTCAATTCAGAAACCTGTTTTGACATATTCTGCATTACTGAAAGAGCAGTACTCGTCTAAACAAAAGGCTGCAAGTGTGTATTGCATATGTAAATAATAAACTTATCAATTAAGTGAACAAGCTTGCGCTCATGAAAGCAAACAAGAATGTACTGGAAGTTACTTGTCTTAAAACCTGTTAAATAGTTGTTCATTTGCATGAAGATTTTGTGAACTAAAAATGGTGGTACCTACAAATACATACATGTGATGAAAATGTGTAAAATAAATTTGAATCAATATTTAATCATCATATGATTTTAAAATCGTTATTGCTATGCTATTTTAAAACGTGGACAAAGTTTACAAAATCATACATTTATGTGAAAGGAAACAAAAACAAAAAACATGAGAGAAATAGTGTACTGACATTGTTAGATACTAACAAGTTTAGGAATAATTGAATGTTTTTAACAATCTCTTGCCAATGAACCATCAGAATATCCTGAGAAGCAGCACTTGCGAATGCAACAGGTGTCCTTCCAAACAAGCTCCGACTAGATAAACTTGGTGCCTATGTTATTCACATATAGTTTTAGAGCTTAAATTTTAAGAAAATTGATAAGAGCAATAATTTGCAAACAGACGTAGAGAGGTTATATTAGCAGCAAGTACCTACCTGAATGCACAATTCAAGTAACTTCCGAATATCTTTCTTGAAGTTGTCATGTATCATTCCATATAATTTCTCAATATTTTTTTGTTAGTTGATGCTTGAACTGCAAACCAGGGCATTTGGCTTCAACTATCTCATTTTCATTATCTAGGAAAGGCGAGTTTACATAATCTCTAAATCAAGCCTTACGAAATCTCTAAAAAACCATCAGTTGATAGTACATGTTAGATACAAATATACAAGGTTTGGCTTCTCTTAGTGTCTTTGTTTCTGTTGTGATTAATGTGCTTTTGTTCGAGCTCAAAGTTAGTTTAATAACATGCATCATCTATAAAGATCTTACTATAATACCAATAAATATAAAATCTAGTCCAAATATTTTGGGAAGCTTGAGGATTATTTGATGGATTTTTATTGGATTCTTTTGCATAGGGACAACAGCCTTGCTTAAAAAAGTTGTTGTGATTCCAACACTGCGTTGGCTTTTACTGATCACTCGAGCAGTCAAATCAGAGCCACTATCTTTTAAATTGCGTTGCAACATGAGTAGCAACATTGATGTTTGGCTAAACAATGGTTATTCTCGTTGTTATATGTTTTACCTTCTTGAAGGCATGTTATGTTAATAAAGCACCAATGAGATGTACGTGAGAGGACCTCATGGATTTGAAAGAATTCTCTAACTACTTAGAAATGAGACTCTATAGAAAGCAACTCGATACTTAAGAAAGTGTCTTCCTTCAATCTCCAATAAATATTTTCAAGCAAATTTGTGTTGTCATTGAAATATTTAACAGTAAAATAATGTATCGATCTATTCTCTTGTAGTCGTTTTTTGCCCATCTAGGATTAGTTTTACAAACAACATTAATAAGCACAACGGAAATTATAAAGAACAGTAATGTTGTTAAGCAAGGTTTTACTACTAAACATTCAGGCCTCCATTAATTTGATCAGAATAAATGGTTATAAACTGTAACAAGGATCCACAATCCTTGAGGCTAGACTAACTATCTAATAAACTAACTAATACACTAACTAATATACACACGCTTTCTTTGGTGTGTCTAGACTCTCATTGGAGAGATCTAACTATAATGGATATGTAAAACAGACGCCTCTAATACCCTTTATATAGAGGGTTTACAAGAAAACCTAGCTTACATAGAAAGCTAACTTAATATTTCACATTAAGTCCTTGTTGTTTCATCTTTCTTCAATTTTGCATATTTAGTTTTGTAATCATCAAATCTCAGATCCTAACATTATTTTTCTTGAAGGGATAAATGTAAATCTCCAAACGAGACCCCCATAAAATTTGAGGTTCACTTTGCTCACAACACTCAAGGCTTATGTCCCATGCATGAGTATAGATCCTTATAATTAGTACCTCAATATTTTGGTCTATAGTTCCATCTATATGATAAAAAATGTTGGTTTGTTCTTTGTCAAAGGATCGCCACTGCGTGAGACATTTGTATACGATGCAAGTAGCAATCGGTCCACCTTTTGAGAATCCAAGGCATTGGGCAATACATTGGATGAGCAAATCCCTATGTTCTTGTTAGATGTGCATTATGTATTAAGTAGGTACAAAATAAATATACTATGATGAAAAAACATAAAAGTGAAAGTATGAAATATGTATTTATGAATTTATATATAAATTTACAATGGCTTACCATTTGACTTTCTTATTTTTGACCCTCTGACATTGTTACAGTTGTTGTTGTTATTGTTGTTGTTGCAGTTGTTGTTGTTGTTGTTGCAGTTGTTGTTGTTGTTGCATTTGTTGTTGTTGTTGTTGCAGTTGTTGTTGTTGTTGTTGTTGCAGTTGTTGTTGTTGTTGTTGCAGTAGTTGTTGTTGTTGTTGCAGTTGTTGTTGTTGTTGTTGTTGTTGCAGTTGTTGTTGTTGTTGTTGTTGTTGCAGTTGTTGTTGTTGCAGTTGTTGTTGTTGTTGTTATTGTTGCAGTTGTTGTTGTTGTTGTTGTTGCAGTTGTTGTTGGTGTTGGTGTTGTTGTTGATGTTGGTGTTGTTGTTGATGTTGGTGTTGTTGTTGATGTTGTTGTTGTTGTTGTTGTTGTTGTTACTGCTGATGCTGTTGCTGCTACTGTTGTTGTGAAGACGACCTTTCTAAATGGTTACTTACACAAGGAGGTGTACATGGAACAAACTGCAGGTTCTGTGATATAAGGGCAAGAAAACAAAGTGTGTAGACTTGTTAAAGTCCTTTTATGGTTTGAAACAAGCTCCAAAGCAGTGGCATGAGAGGTTTGACACCACTATTATTTCTTTCAGGTTAAAGCACAATAGTGTTGACAGTAGTATTTATACCAAAAGCACGAAAGATTATACAGTGGTCATTTATCTTTATGTTGATGATATGTTGATCATTAGCACAACTATAGATGGTATTTCCGAAACAAAGTCTTACTTATCCTCGAACTTTAAGATGAAAGATCTTGATGAAGTAGACACTATTTTGGGAATTAAACTGAAAAGGACTAGTTCTTTAAACTTGACATAAACATCATACCCTAGGGTTTTGGAAGGGTACTCAGATGCAAGTTGGGTGAATCACACAGGTGATTCTAATCTATGAGCGGGTGGATTTATACTCTTACAGGAGGAGTTGTTTCTTAGGCAAGCAAGAAGCAGACATGTATTTCTCGTTCCACTATGGAAGCTAAATTTATTGCTCTCGTTGCAGCAAGCAAAGATGCTGAGTTGATGCGGGATCTGTTACTGAATATCCAACTGTGGCCCGGTCCAATGCCTTCGATTATTATGTACTGTGACAGTCAAGCTACCTTGTCTAAAGCTTATAACTCTGTGTATAATGGGAAGTCGAGACATATTCGTCTTCGACAAAACTATGTGAGACAAGTGATTGAGAATGGTACCATTAGTGTTGTTTATGTCAAGTCGTGTAGAAACTTGGCCTATCCACTTACTAAGCCTCTGACGAGAGACTTAGTTTGTGTTACTACTAGAGACATAGGTCTGAAACCATAAGTAAATCGGTTAGGGATGGTAACCCAACTTGTATTTAGTGCTTCTATCTCTAAGTTTAATAGGTAATAACAAGTCACTAGCCAATAGAAGGTACTATTAAATAATTGACCCATGTAGTAGAGATAGTACGATATTGACAAGAATTAGGATGAGGATAACCTCTTAACAATGCTTTAGAGGCGTCTTAGCAATGGAGATGTTATAAAAGCTTTGCCTATATAACTTAGAGGTGATTCCGCCTTGAATAGAGAGTTTGTGGTTTCTCTCTTAGAGAGTCATGAATTAGGATTAAGCGCATGGCCATATTCGCGCTCAGTGAGAACACTTTAGTTATGATGGGAAATGTATATAAGTATGTACATAAGTTTAAAATAGTTTGTGGTTTAATCTTTGAACACCATTAAATCAATTTTATTTGCATACTTGGAGTAAGCGGGGTTTAATCTTCATGACACCACCACGACCCGACCTATTAGAGTAGCATAAACTTACCACATGGCGGGTGTAGAAGACAAGTAATCTCTAATATACAAGTAAGAACTAGAGAGAGAAAGTGTGGAAGGAAGGATGTATTTTAGAGAGAGAAAGTAATGGAAAGAAAATGCGTTAAGGTGAAAAATAAGAATACAACCAACCAACACCCTCTCCAAGGCATGGAGAGGGTATTTATACTACATAGGGTGGCCGGCCATGGACCTTATGAGGCTTTCCATAGGCCTTTGGGCCATATTAGATTATAAACTAAACATTGTACAAACTACGGGCTTAGACTAATTAATATTGGAAGTGACCAAGACTTTTCTTGTTCTTAACAATCTCCCCCTAAGGGAGGTCACTCCAATTTACAAAAATTTAATCCTAGCATACTATGCTTTATCTTTAGTCTTCAGCTCGTAGACATCTTTTCTTTACTTTTTCTTGTGAATATGGCGTAGTAAGCCTTTACTTTAGGATAGAGCTTGTTCTTTCATCTTTTACTTATATGTGAGTATGTGATCTTGAGCATCTTAAGTTCATCAACCAAGCATAATCTCTTCGCTATCTTGTAAACTTTGCCATCTTGTAAAACTTGTGACTTTGGGACCGACATGCTCATACGATTCTTGATTTGATAACTTAAAAGCTGTAATGATGCATCTTTCTCAAAGTTCTTTAGCTTTAACACTTCGTCGCTTCAAGAAGGACGTACGGTATCAGAGTAGCGGAAATATTGAAACATGTACTTGAGCTCTCATGATGTCTTTATGTTTGTCGGTCGGGTATGAGCATGTGGTTATGAATCGTTAAGACAGCTGGAATCAGGTACCTTCACCTCCATCTTTAAATGTCTTGCATTAAAATAGTTAGCAATAAAGCGGGGGGACGAATATGGCTTTGTCATTCGCGCATGTTTGGTTGGAGTAACCTTCGAATCCGTAAGGATCAACCTGTGATAAGATAGATTCAATTTAAGAAGAATCTTCTTGACAGGATTTCCAGTTGTGGTATTGAATCTTTCTAACACATATGTATTAGATTCATCGAACTCAGCATGTTCTCATTATCGAAACGTCTCAAAGCAGACAACACGATAAGAGTAAACCAGTGAGTTACTGTCTCACCGATTAAATAGGAAAATTGATTTGAAAATCAATCAATGTATCACTTGCTGAAGTTGTTTTGTGACACATCGAGAGTTTTAAGCAATTCAAAATTCATTAATCGTCGATCCATAACCTGGAACAAGCTTGATTCATACAGAATAACACCATTGTTGCTTTCCAGTTGTCACAAGTTTAATTCATAAGAATTACACAAGTCACCTACCATAAGCTTGTTTGATGTTGGCTCAAGCAGGATTTCCATCTTCACTATGAATAATATCACTCGGATGTTCTGGCAAAATCACAAGGATAATGCATAGGACTCTTAACATATATCTTGTTATTCATATTGTGTGACTAAGCAAGCATAATTTGACACGTGTACTAATGAGATTTATGGATGATCTCTTTTGGCTCTAGACTCAATAGTGCACTTTGTTTTTTTAGTGATCGGAGGCTGGAGCAGACTGCCACCTTTTTAATATCAACTAACTCTGAGTGAGAAAGTTGATAGAAATGCGTGTAATCTCTGCGAGAAATGAAACAAGAGTCTGTTGAGAGACCTTGAGTGGCTAGGGAGGGTTGTGCACAGCGTCACTAGGTCTATGACTGTCTTCAATGCCAGACAACAACTTAGTGTTTCTGACAGATTATGTATTGACCCGGTTTCTGCCTAAGTATATGGAGGGCTTCTTTCTTTTCACCCTTTATCCTTACAATTCTTTTTCATTCTTCAACCCCTTTAATGCTTACCGAGACTTCATAACTAACACCTTGTTGGGTTTGTTCCAGTGTTAGCTCTATCTCAGTCGGCATTATTCCCGATTTTTACTTTTTATCCTTTTTTATCATACCTAAGGACCTCTACACTATTTAGTGGATATCCCTGGGTAGATCCCTCCGGTTCTGACTGTATCATGGGATTTGAATACCTATGCCTGTAGGATCCCATTAACACTTCACTCCATACAATCGATCACGAAATTAGAACTAGAAATGAGAAAGAAAGAGTTGTTCTAGAGAGAGAAACTAGAGAGAGAGATGAGAGAAAAGAGAAAAGATATTTCTTAGATATTTTAAACAACTAACTTTTCCAAGTGGAAAAGTTCCTTATATACCCCGACACTTAAAAGTGACGCGCAGGATATTTAACTAGGACCCGGGCTCGGGTTTTGCTTGGGATTAAACCCAAAACATATACAATATTAGATTATCTATCGAGCCCGATTCCTGATATTATCCTATTACAACATTAACTAATTAAAGACCGAAGCTCCATCGTAGAGTGACCGAACTTCCTTGTTCAACTCAATAAATTGAGGCTAACAATCTCCCCCGAAGTGAGGTCTTGAACACGAGAACGAGCTTCCTTTATTGACTCAATAAAATTGAGGCTAACAATTGTACTCGAGCACTCCTTAATATCACCATTAAGTCTACACTACATATATACATATTCACAAAAATGTTTATTATTTACGAGGTTTGACCTGTTATGATGAGGACATCGTATGATATTATATGGTCCTTTACAGCAGCTGAAAGTCTCCCTCGTACGGTCTCCCACCAACAAATTTTTCCAGACTCCGCATGATCCTCCTATTCTTGAGCATTTTATCAATCGCCTGAATCATATCTCTTGCTCTGTCCTTGTCTACCTTTTTCTAGTACGTCTGTGGCAGATACTTCATCCCGATTCTCTTCAAAATATCATCAAGAGCAGTCCGAACATCGTTGAGTATACCATCACTGAATTTGTAGAGTTCATTGATACACATCAATTTTTTCTTCTTGTCTTTATTCTGATATATAAAGCCTCTAGGATTTAGGTATACTGAGTATGTCGGCAATTGTTTGACATCTTGCCTTGAACTAGAAGTAGCAGTATGTCTTTGATATCTTGTAAGCGAAGCATCTTTTAATCGCCTTGTTTGAATGTATAAAGCTTGTCATCATTTCTATGAAATGTGATCCAATCCAAATGCTTATAATTATGTCATTCAACAATCTGAAGCTTTGTAAATGCAATGATTTTGTGCCTGGAGTAGACATCATGAGCAGATTCTCTGTTGACAGCAAATCCACAGAATTGTTGACGCTTTCGACCCTAGTGAGAGATTCCCCATAGTGCATGTTTGTCGTAGATAACCGGCACAAGACTCCACATGGTGTTCGGAACCAAGTCTTTAATCCATTTGACATGGCCATAATCTGCAGCTTTGGTCTTCGTTACTGAAGTTGCATAAGTTCGGCTTAAGCTTCCACCCCTTAGATATGCAAGGTCATTGTTGATGAAGAGATCAAAAGGTATGACGCGACGACCTTGTGAATTGGGTATCAAAGGTAAGGGTTTGCACAAATCATGTGTATATTACTGGCCTTCAGGGTTGTTCCAATCAAGCTTATCAGTAGTTTCTTTGCAGACTTCTTCCAGGAAATATTCAAGTTCTACCAGACTCTTGCACGATCCTTTCATCAGCTCGAATGTTAGACCGGCTAATAATTCTGGAGTCAGAGTGTTAACTTTGAGCCGATTCATCACGAATGCTGAGAAGTCTAGAGGAGTATCCATCAGCTCATTAAACGAGTCACGAGTATCTTCTTTCTGAGCCAGATTGCTAATCCAAGGTTTAATTGGTCCATGAACAGCAGGCAAAGTCTTATTCTAATCAAAATCGGGAGTTAGAGGTTTTGTTGGTTTCTGAAACCATCATGATGCTGAGTGGTCTCATCAACAGGTTGATCTTCAGTAAATCCTGTATCGAACTCCTGATGTTCGGGTTCTTCCAATTCTTTGTCAGTGTGTATTGGTTCCTCTGCTTGAGAAGACTTGCCAGTAGACATATTATGAGATTTAGACCCTTCATTAGACTTGCCAGATGACTTGGAAGTCTTCTCCTTTGGTGCACTTGTTGATTCAGGTTCTTTTCTAACTCTTCTTCTCTTGGATCCCTGGTATGATCCAGCGAAGGGTTCTTCATCTTCATCCTGATCATCTCGACGTCTTTTAATCGTGATGTTATCTCCATATGTATCAAGTATGAGTTTGTCACTTTTATAAGCATCAACCAATGCTTTGTAGAGAGTCGGTTGATCGGATCGGTGGATTGATTTGTTACTCTCCATTTTATCAATGAGAATTTTCTTCAATTCTAGTTCAGAAAGGTTAGCTGCTACAGCATGAGATGTTTTAGCTTCATGGATGAACGAGTCAGTACTTCAGCTTCAAGTTGTGCATTTACAGTCTTCTCAATTTACGGCAGAATCTTAGTGACTTACTCCTTAACTTGGGCTTTGACTTGCTCTTTGATGATATTCTTGATGTTGTCATCAAGTTTATTGATGAAGTCTTCATTTTCAGCTTGAGCTTCATCTCTGAGTTTGTCTGACTGTAACTGAACAAATGTTTTGATGGCTTCATTCATTTTGTTGGCAAGGTACGTATCAACAATACCAGGAATTAAATAAACAGCTGTAGCAAATTGGTTTGTCTGCTTGAATTCCGAGAAGTCGTCTTCTAAAGCTTTAACTCTATCTTCAAACTTGAATACAGAATCACAGGTTGGAAGATTTTGTAGGGAGGTACTTGGAATAATTGTTGGTGTGGGAACATGTGTTTGTTGTTGAGGTTGACTGAAAGGAATGGGTGGTGGAGGAAGTGGTGTTACAAATGAAGGAGGCATTTCAACATTCGTGGAGACGGGAACATCTGCCAAAGATGTAGACTTAATGTTCAGATTAAGAATGGAGTCAATACATGTATCCGGATTATGGTTGAGCATGTTTGAAATGAATCCTGATGAAACAGAAGACCTCTGTTGTTGACCTTCAGGAGTGGCAGCAGTTATTATCACATGAGTATCTTCTGTTACTTGATTACCTTGAATATTAGTTTGTGGAGCATCTGTCATTTCAGTATCTTTTCTTTCCAGATTGATGTTCATGTCCCATGTATAATTCATTTGCTTCTTCCTCTTTATTTATTTGTTCTTCATGTAGTTTTTCTCCCTCAACATTGACTCCTTGAGTTTCGTCATCATATGCTTCATCATTAGACCACTCTTCTTCTTTATCTTCTTCATCTTGTCTTTCTTTTTCATCAAAAATAGAAAACTTGGGATGAATAAGGTCGTCATCATCATTGTCCAATTCAGTCTGCTCATTGTCATCATCTTGATCATCATCACCTTTATTATCAACATTGTCATCATTCTGATCATCATTATCTGCACTCACATTGACTTCATCATCATCTTCATTATCAGCATCGTCATCATTTTGATTATCATCATATTTACTTCAATTCACTTCATCATCATCGTCTTCGTCACTAGACTTCTAAGAAATCTGCTCATCATCAGAGTTATATGTAGGTACATCGGGAACCCCTGGTATAACACCAGTTCCTTCATCTGCACCTGAACCACTGGCGTGAGAGCTGTGAGTCTGTATCAAGCTTCTTTTGGTGGCCAGCTTTATTTGTTCAGCCTTAAACAATGCAACCTCAGATAGCACATTTAAGCCTTTTTCTTTTGACGTTGTTGCTGGTTGCTTCTTCTTAACAGGTCTAGCCACCTTTGTTGAAGTCTTGATTCTTTTACCTTTAGAAGCTTGAGCAGACTTCTTCTTGGGAGATGATTCAGGATCAGCTTTATTCTTTACATATTTAGTTTTTGGAATCTTCTCACCAGTAGCATAAGCATGATAGGTCTTGTAAGCTTTAGACTCTAACATGGCTTGGTTGGTCAAGTGTTGAGGAAGTATAACACCGTATATTTGTGTGTCTTGATGTTTAGAGATAACTCTTATTGTGGTGAACATGGGGTCATCCCTGGCAGTGTGCCAAAACATCTTGTTTCTCCTCGGTATTGACATATCCTTTGCCATGAAGTAGTCTACAATGAATTTGGTGAATCGTGGATAACACATGTCATTGTTCTTCTTAGAGTTCTTGTTCTCCACTTGAAACACCAAGTCTTCCCACAACAAGTAGACATAATCAACATTCTTGTTATGATACATGCCCCAAAGGATTTGAGCACGTTACAAGCGAAGACTTTCCAAAGCAATAGTTTTTCCACTTAGAAAACTTATGAGATAGCAAAAAATTTGATCTCTGGTGTTGATGCATGTGATTAACATTGACATCAGATAAGACCTTTATCTCACTAGTGTGTCCAAGATCTCTAATAAAAGAGAGATTTTCTTCTTCAAAAGGAGGATCTTCAAATTTTTGACCTGGGAGTTTAGGGCAAATCTGGAGCATATCTCTGAAGTTGTCAACGTTAACCGTATGGCTTTTACCGTTCATCTTGAAACGAAGTGAAGAATGATGTTTGGAGGAAGTGACCCAGAACTCTTGCATGTAGATTTCTGGTACATCAGCAGTGATCTCAAATGCTTTGTAGAAGGAAGTGAGTTTGAGAGCGTCTAATACCACTTGAAGAGTAGGTTCCTTGGAATTGTGTTGAAGCGTTAGTCCGGAGATTTGCATTTCCCTATATTAAGACGTTTAGCAGGAGCGACTAAATCATCATCCAAAGCCTTTTGCTGAGCTCTTATGATATCCATGATTCTGCTAAGAAAGGATCAAAACAGTTTATGTTTGTACAATATACTATAGAGACCTTTCAATTGAGCACTTTGAGTTGATTCATGCTGCGAAAATTTGTCTAGGATAGGGCACTCTAAGACTTTTAGCACTTTTAGATTGACAAAAATGCTTAAGGAATGAAGGAAACTTCTTTGACTATTTAGGAATCGAGTTCTTTCTAACTAGGTAGAGAATTTTGATATCCTAAGCCTAATTTTAGTTAGCCTTGATTTTTGCTTAATTTAAGCCAGTTTAACTTGATTAGAGATTATAATTAACCAAATTTAATTAATTCCCTAAAACAGGTTTTAAATTGCCTTCTAGTTGGAAAATTGATCTTAAGTGTTTTTGGTCTTGAGAGATAAACCGTCTTCTAATAGATTGGTTCCTAAAGAAAAAAAATAGTTGTTCGGTTCCTTAAGAAAAACAAGTTGTTCGGTTCCTTAAGACAAATTAGTTGTTCGGTTCTTAAAGACAATCTAGTTGTTCGGTTCCTCAAGACAAACTATTGTTGTTTGTTTCGTAAGAAAATTAGTTGTTCGGTTCCTTAAGATAGATTAGTGTTTCGATTTCTTAATGGAAAACAAAGTTTGTTTGGTTCTCAAAGGATGACTAGTTGTTCGGTTTCTTAACAAAGCTAGTTGTTCGGTTCTTAAAGCATAACTAGTTGTTTGGTTACTAAAAAGAACAAGTTGTTCGGTTCTTAAAGAATCTAGTTGTTCGGTTACTAAAGAGAACAAGTTGTTCGGTTCTCAAAGAATCTAGTAGTTCGGTTACTAAAGAGAACAAGTTGTTCGGTTCTCAAAGAATCTAGTTGTTCGGTTTAATAGAGAACAAAGTTTGTTCGGTTCCTAAAGAATCTAGTTGTTCGGTTTCTTATGAAAACGAGTTGTTCGGTTCTTTAAATTTCACAAACATAAATTCACACTTGATTCTTTAGCATTTTTATCATTAAAACACAACATATATGCACTTAGTTAACAGGAATCACACAAAAAAACAACAATATTCGCTTAAGACTTCAAACGATTTCGAATATTCAACATTATACATTCATCAAGATTTGAAACAAACAAGGATATGATATAGACACTCAAGCACATTCAAGACAAAGGAATCTAGCTTCATAGCATAAAACCCACAACATTTATACATCAAAATACAAAAACCTAAATTTTTGCACTTAATATTTGATCATAAATCATTCATATGTAAAAAAAAAAACAATTTTAATCGAGTGATTTCCACACCTAATGCTACAAAACCCCTTAACTAATTTGGAGTTTTAACCATTTTTGATTTTTAAGAACCCTAATTTGAGAATTAGGGATTTCGAGATCAAGAGTGGATAAAAAGCCAATTCCTTTGAGACGTAGGCAGATTAGGTGATAGAGAACAAGTTCCTTTTAGTACCTTAATCGTGAAAATTGCTAGAAATGGAGAACAATCAATGGCGATTTTGAAATGAGTATGTGGGAGGGAAAATAAGTTCCAAGTGTGTGTATACAGGACGAGGTAGGGTGGGGTGATAAAAAGCTAATTTAGTTTTTTGTCACTTACACCCCCCAAGTTACATAACCCTTTCAATTTTTCATATTTAAGTTGAATTAGGAAAATATAGATTAACAATTGGCACACTTAGTCCCTAATGTTTAAACTAGCATACCTAATCACTTAATTCACACTTTTACTCCCTAAAGGCATAAACACATAACATATAAGGCGTACATAAGCTAAACTTAATTAACTTTCCTTAAGAATGATATTCCGTTATTGTTTAAAAACCTTTTACCTTGAATCACATTTTTTATTATGAAGAAGATATTTGACATTTTCTCCCCCTCAAACAATGACCCATTTTTATTTAAAGAGCTGTATTCGTTTTTTGAGAAGTCGAGTGTCGTTGAAAAGCATTTTCTGATGACAACATGTTTTATTTTTGAAAATCAAACACCATGAAATAATATTTCTCTTATTTTAACACATAAGTGCATTGACACGTACGCTTATGGATATATAGGAAGCACGAGTTGTGTTGCAAAGTAAACACAAGCCTTTGCATGGTCATTAAGTAGACCATGCCCGAGAATAAATTCCCATTGAGAGGACAAGTTTTCTTTTTGAAATACTTGCCTTTAAGATGACGACCGGGTTGCTATATGAAATAATAGCAAGCCATTTGGCATGTTTTGAAAACATTTGGAACTTCTACTCGAACTTCATTTACAGCCTCGTATCATTATTAAATGACATTTCTAAGACCGTAAATGTTATCGATTTTTAGAAGACATGCCATTATTACCTCTTTTTATATTTTTCTCATTTTTTAATTTTTTGTTTGGTTTTATATATATTTTATATTTTTGTATTTTGTTTTTATAAAAGTTTACTCAATTGATTCATTCCATTTTGACCTGTATGAATGCACTTCTAGATATTCACTCCGACCTACTGCCCCAATGCAACATCGGACAGTGCATGTAGCCTTTAGAGTAGATGGCCAGTCAAAAGAGCGTGCCTACTCACGAATTTCGATGACAGCGCGCCATGGCACGCTGTTGAGAGATCGGTTATCCACATTGTACACCACACCGCACTCAATGAGATATCTTCGACACCTCATACTATAAATGGTCAAATTCGTGTCTCTAGTATATTTTGTAATGTTAAACAAATAAGAGTCTATATAAAGATCTGAGCGAATATATCTTACTGTGTCCTTACTCAATGTAGACGTCCTAATGTAGATACTCGCTTGAGTTGTGTGTAAATATTAGACTAAAGGAGCACTCTATGGTAACGTCAATACATTTTAGTTTACCATTGGGTTATGTTATGACTTACCTATTGTTGACAATGTTCGCTCCGCATCACGATACTATAGTACTTCGTTGTATGGGTTTTATGCTATGCTTTAAGATTGACTTGTCATACATAATCGCGCTGATATAGTAGTGACAGTCGCACATGTAGAACTGTGGCTTGTGTTATACAAGCACACGTGTGTCAATTTATTAATGCACAC
Organism: Tanacetum coccineum; assembly: GCA_026074375.1. Taxonomy (NCBI): domain Eukaryota; kingdom Viridiplantae; phylum Streptophyta; class Magnoliopsida; order Asterales; family Asteraceae; genus Tanacetum; species Tanacetum coccineum. The sequence continues at coordinate 18,768 of BQNB010113649.1, forward strand.
GTTCTGTTTCAAGATCGCACACGCAAGACGGCCCAGATGCAGGCTCAGTGTTGCAAATGTCTCCGCTACTCGACTCTAAACTATATCCCAAGCTACCTCTGTGAACTGCGGAGCGCGCCTCCATCCCATCGATGTCCTCCATCCTGCTAACCGCGCGATATCGTCTTTCGCGCTCATTCGCTGATTCTCGTTCCTCGTATTGACCTTTCCTTATTTACTCTAACCGAGTACTCATTAACTGTCTTGAACTCTATGTGATTTCCACCGATCGCTCGACCCTCTCCTTCTCCGTCTCCGAAGACGAATTTTAAATACTCGTTACCATACTCATTAGAGCATTGGCATCGTTATGTCATTCACCACCTTGAAAACTTTGTGTGTACGCGTATTGCATCAGAAATTATTAAGTAGGATGATTTATAATATATTTATTTGAAAGGATTGGGACGCCTCTTCGTTTTAAATAAGTAAATTATAATTTAACGAAACAAATAAGTTTATCATTTCTTACTTACATAAATTTGGACGCTTCTTTATGTAAATAAGAAATTATAAATGAGTGGGCTTAATGGTATCCGATATGACACGAGTATGACTCTTGAAAAAACGATGATCATCAGAATCGCTTAAAAGGAAAGGACTAGAGACACAATATGTCTTACTACTCAGCACAAAAATCTTAAGGCCCTCACTTGGAGCTAACTTATCACATTTTAGTTATTTCTTTAGGCCGTGCTAATCTTCGCGATCACGAACTGTTCGTGGAACTAACAGACTTGTTACACACTTGAGCTAATGGAGCTGATTCATCGAACTAACGACTGAGTACCATAATCCGCCGTCTATCGCATAAGCTCTCTCGCGAGCTCCTCTCATTTATTGAATTTTATTCTGGGAATATTGTTTTCTCGAAATGTCCTCGTTCTCGACATCCCATCACCATTTGTTATAGTATTGACGTTATGGTCGCTGCTGTTGGGTCCTGGAGCGGTCCCGACTGATACAATTTTATCCAATAGGTTATGCAACTCCCCTTAAACGAGATAAACACCTATCGACGAAACAGATAGTTGGACTATTCATTTCGGGCCACTAGTAGGAAGACTTAGGTCGCGATACATCCTAGTACTGCCAAGTAAGTTGGGTACTTACATCCATAAGCCACGTTGATGTGAATCATCGAACCTTACAGATAGTAGAAACGAGACTCCGTCCTCGGACATTTAGAAACTTGTACAAACATACTCACGCGACTACACTTTCTTCTTAAGGTTTTCACTATAACGAGACTTTTCCTATAACGCGATTATACCAGTCATAAGATCAGTAATGATATATTTTAACACAAATTAAATCTCGGGACGAGATTTCTTTAAGGGGTAGGTACTGTAACATCCGAGAATTTTCGAAATTTTTAAAGGACTATTTTAACCTTTGACTTTTCGAGTCTAACTTGACCTTTTAACTTTTGGTCGTTCATGGTCACATAAAAACAATTACCGCGTGACCGGTAAAGTTTTCGGAACATATTTTAAATAATGAATCATATTTATTACTACATCTCTCAAGGGAAAGTTACTTTTAACTTATTTGATTTGAAAACGAAAAAGGATATATATATATTCTTAGTTGATTTATCAAAAACGAACCACTAAATCACGTTTTCACGACTCGGACTCTAAAGCAATTTAATGTAAAACGACATTTCAGACAACTTTTTAGTTTTACCCGAGACTTGAAAACAAGCAGAAGAGGGCTAAAACAGCCCCGCAAAGTTTTGAAAACTGCACACAACGGGTACCGACACACAAAAATAATTAAATATATTTTTAATTATCACTATTCACTTAATAAAAATATTAAATAAAATTATTTAATATTTTACTTATTTAAGCGTTATTGATAACGCGAATATCCGAGTTAAAATTTCTTTTTATTTTTAACCAAGTCACAAAATAGATAATATACGTTTTAAATAAATTTTATAAAACGTTCACGAAAATTAGTCGAGTGAATACTCATTTTTATCAGAAAAATAATTTAGAAAACAATGGCGCAAGTTTCGCGGCTCGACTCATCCGTTAAGCCGTTCAAATGGGTCCCGAACCGAAAGTTGTAAAAACTACCTAAAATATTTACACAACTAACCCCCATCTTTTTATAACATGTCACCACTAATTATAACTTTTAAAAACATTTATATAAATATAAAAAGTTTTACATTTCATTTTCATTCCATCTCTATACATACACACACATATTTCACAACTCTCTCTCCCCTCTCATGCCACCCCACCGCCGGCGACACCACCACAGCCGCCGGAAAAGTTTTCCGGCGAGCTTTTCCGGCCAACACCAAAAATCCTCCCCATCTCCCGATCTATTCGATCCCCACTACCACTCTCGGTCACGCGCCGTCACCACCACCACTCGACCGCCGCTGCCATAACACCACCATAACATCATCATCATCACCGACGCACACCACCACTATCCACACATCCAAATAACCTTCAAACCACCATCGTGGCCTTCTCCAGTCGCTGCTGTCGGGCCCCATCTTCGCCGCCGACAGCCACCAACATCACCCTCTCCCTCCACCGTCGCTGCTGCTGCAGCTGACACCTCGTCACCACCATAACAAAGGTGCGTTTGTCTATGGGTTTAAGCAACCCATTGGGTGCGTTTGTCTATGGGTTTAAGCAACCCATTGGGTGCGTTTGTCTATGGGTTTAAGCAACCCATTGGGTGCGTTTGTATATGGGTTTAAGCAACACAAAAAGGGTGCGCCTGTTTGGTGGTTAACAAAGGGTTCGTTTGGTTTCTCAAACGCCAACAGTGGGCGCGTTTGGTTATTAAAACTAGACTAGGGTGCGGTTGGTTGCGGGTTGACAGCCACTAGAGGGTGCGTTTGTTTTATTAAACCGTAAGGGTGCGTTTGGACCTGAGTTTTACAGCCGGTAGGGGTGTTTGTTTCGCTGGTCAACGACCCATAAGGGTGCGTTTGGGACAGCAGCTTTCGGGGGTGTTTGGTTTGTTGTTTCACAGGACGGGAGCGTTTGGTTGTGGGTTTAACAGCCGAAGGGGCTGTTTGGTTCGTGGTAGCCGCGAGGGCGTGTTTGGTTTAGCGAG
>BQNB010113650.1:0-21899 GCA_026074375.1 Tanacetum coccineum
TGAGTGGGGGTATTTATATTATGAGAATTTTCTCAAATATATAAGGGAACAAAAATATTAAATTCTCAAAAGTTCCCTTTTATGATTTTTGCTATCTAAAAAGAGTTTTTTTTTTACAATTGGTATCATGTTAGCCATTCAATTTGTGATTAGCTGTATATAATTAATTGATTAGCATAATTGATTGATTAGCATGATTAATGTAATTAGTATTTACCAAAAGTAGCTAGCATGATTAATGGGTAATTGGTATTTACCCAAAATAGATATTGCAAAGGATCTATATATTTTGGGTTCTCGTTGTGGTGTAAGGCAGACAAGATCAATACACAATATCTTACATCTTACATGGTAGCACGCACTACTACAAATACAGCTTTTACCCACGGAACTTTCCCATGGAAAAAATCTCGTGTGAAATTTCTCACGGAATACCCACAAATTACACACCGAATTGGTGACAAAATTTTAGTGGGAAATATGTGGCAAATTTCTCACGGATTTTTTACTATTTACACACTAAAGTGTTGAATAAGTTTTCGTGTGAAATTCGTGGCAAATTTCCCACAGATTTTCCACTATTCTTGTTGATTCGACATCCGTGGGAAAATTCTGGCAAATTTCACACATATTTGCCACGGCTACAATTATGTGGCAAATTTTATCTACATTATGTTGGGTTTTATGATCTATTAACAATTAAATATCACGAGTACGCAGCGGAATAAATAGATTACATGTATAATACAATAATTAACAAGAGATTGAAGATATGTACCTTTTAGCTCGAATCGATACACCGTTAAGAGGTAACCGACAACTCCGTCTTCAATATACGCGTGTGTATAATAACAACGCGTGAAACCCCAAGATCTAAAAGAAGATCCCTCTAAGCTTCCACACACAATACGTTCGTAGCAAACAATGAAGTATGCTAGTACTAATAGTGTAAGTAAACAATAATCGCAAGTCTTGGATCTAATCAATACTTGAGAAAAGAGAAAAACAAAACCCTAAGGGTGTTTGTTTTAGCCGAATACAAGGAGGGAGAGAGGGAGAGATTTAGGGATTATTATCACATAAAAACACACACATATCCCTAATGCACCCCAAGGCCTCCTTATATAGTGCTAGAAATCTTGGAGGAAAAGAAATCAAGCCCAAGCCCACCAAGGGGTGTGTGTATGGCCGGTTACAAAGGGAGAGGGGGGGACCCCACTTTCCTTTTTCTCGATTTACATATTAGTCCCTTATGTTTAACATTTAAACTTATAACTAATATATTAATTATTGTTTACTTAAAACACTATTTAAACATTGTTTACGTATTAACGTGTGCGTCCCCTTAGGCTCGAATAAATAATTCGGACATATATTTATTTACGATGGACATATTCCAACAGCTCCCACTTGGACATGTAAATAATATAATAACATTGGTAAGCGTCTAGCAACACGCCAATGCTCCCGAAACATTCGAGTTATGGTTTCACAGGGCATGAACAAATGATTTATGAATTTACAATCCCTTTGTTTCCGATACCGTTGTTAAATTGGATATGGATCAATGTCATTCCATATTTAACGATTCTGTTTCTCGTATATAAGATTAATCAAGATTACCAAAAATCATTGAGACATATCTATATGAGTTTTTGGGTGCGGCCACACATACATCTGATTAAACCTACGAGGGGCCCAGTGGTATCTTCTTCAATAATTTGAAGGAACAAATTCTATATTGACTACAAGTGTCCAGTCACTATGTGACATAAACCATTCTGACAGAGCCCTTATTAGTTACCTTATTCAGGATAACTTAGACAAATATCAAGAAGGAATATCCACATATGCTAAACCTACTTGCGTCTCAAGTCTAAGGATTTAGTAAATAAAATCATATACAAGATTCACTTGATGACGCCGATCCATAAAGTGATATTCTTGTGGTGGGGAAATCCAATATTCATTTAAGAATATCATGTGAGTTTGGTGGACTTATCCTTAATATCCGTAATATCACATATCTTAAATAACACCAATCACTCAGAATTGTCTTAGTTTAACCATATTCACATATTGTTAATCGACAACGGATTAATTTAGAATAAAAACATTTATTATTCATGGATTTAAACATGTAAATATAGGACACAATTTATAATATGTAATAACAAAATACAGACGTATCATTATCATAAAATAAAATTGTTTTAACATCCCTTATCCAAAATGTACCTATAACACAATCTAACATGAAACGACTAGCAAGCTGGAGCCTCAGCTCCTAGCAATGTTGAGTAAGCTTCCCAATTGATAAAGCCTTTGTAAAAGATCACTAGATTGTTATCTGTGTGAACTTTAAGTATCTTTATTTTGCCCAGTGCAACGCTCTCTCGAACATAATGATATTTTCTAAGGTAGTATCTGGCGCCTCTCTGAACTCCCGGTTCATTAGCATAATGAACTGCAGCTGAATTGTCACAGTACATATTAATAGGTTCATTTATCATTGGTACTATACCAAGCCCTTAGATAAACTTCCTAAATCAAAACAGCTTCCATGGCAAGTTTCTGAAGTAGCTATGTATTCAATTCTGTAGTAGACATTGCACATGGTACTTTGCCTGGAGCTCTTCCAATCCCACTGCGCCCTGCGACCTCCGTCCTAGCCGACAGCCAACACACTCCAACCGCCTCGCCTGTATAGGGCCAATAACGAGCCATATGGCCAGTATCCCCTTTAAAGGTATCGTATTAACATAACAGAACGAAAACATATCCTGTCTGAGACTATCCCTGTCAACTCTATCAGTCTCAAATCCAGTATCGCAATGCATTCAACTCTAAGACTGTGCTTTGGATTTCCACCAAAACCAAAGAACATATCTTTAGTATTTCTTATGTACTTAAGAATGTTTTTCACAGCTGTCCAGTGAAGTTTACCTGGATTCTTTTGAAACTGGCTTGTTATATTTTGCGCGAACGCAACAACAAGTCTAGTGCATCTAACCGCATACATAATGGATCCTACTGCCAAAGCATAGGGTACATTTTTCATGCGATTTACCTCCATAGGAGTTTGAGCACTCTTGTGATTTGTTTTCAAGTCAATCTTTTCTTGCATTGGGGATATAACTACGTTTGGAATTATCAATTTTATATCTTATCTATGTAAGCATTTTGACTAAGTCCAATCAATCGCTTTGATCTATCTCTGTAGATTTTGATTCCAAGAATAAATGCTGCTTCCCCTAAATCTTTCATAGAAAAACACCTTCCCAAGTATAATCATGTTTAGCACTTTTGTAAAACTTGGAATGTGATTTCCCCATGATGATTATGTCATTCTGAGATACATATAAGATAAGGAAAGTAACATTACTCCCACTAGCCTTTTGATATACACATGGCTCATCAAGATTTTGAGCAAATCCAAACCTTTTGATTTCCTCATCAAATCTTTTATTCCAGCTTCTTGATGCTTGCTTAAGACCATAAATGGATCTCTTAAGCTTGCATACTTTTCTGGGATGATTAGGATCAATAAAACCTTCAGGTTGTACCTATACACATGTCTTCCATTCAAGATAACCATTTAAGAAGGCAGTTTTTACATCCATTTGCCATATCTCATAATCATAGTATGCTGCTATAGATATGAGAATTCTAATAGCTCTAATGTCAGCGACGGGTGAGAACGTTTCTTCATAATCAACCCCATAGAGTTGAGTATAACCCTTTGCTACAAGACGAGCTTTATAGACGTGTACAATACCATCCATGTCGGTCTTTTTCTTGAAAAGCCATTTACTCCTAACGGTCTTGCAACCAGGAGGAAGATCGACCAGGACCCATACTTTATTGTCCATCATGGATTGTATTTCCGCATTCATAGCATCGATCCACTTGTTAGATTCTGCATCCAACATCGCGGCTTTATAGCTAGTGGGTTCATTAAGATCCCCTAGACTATGTTCCTCTACTTCTACATTTAGACATAAGCGGTTCGGAACTCGACGCGTCCTTTCGAATCAGAATCTCTTCCTCTTGTGGTGTGTGTGAGGTTGGTTGATTTATTGTAGTGGTGGGGGGTTGGGTTTAGTGGTCCAAAACCTTCCACCTCTTGAGGAATATTGCTAGTGATTTCAAAAGGTGATGTATCTTCTTGTTCTTGAGTTTCTTCAAGATCTACCGCCCTCCTAGAATTTCTTGGTTTATGAGACATTTCTCAAAGAATTCAGCATACCTCGCAACAACAATTTTGTTTTCTGGTGGGAAGTAGAAATAGTAACCCATCGTTTCCTTTGGGTATCCTATGAAGATACACTTAACAGATCTTTGTTCGAGTTTGTCAGGCGTATCTCTCTTCACAAGAGCCTCACATCCCCAGACCTTTAAGTAAGACAAGTTTGGAACTTTTCCATACCACATTTCATATGGTGTCTTATCTACCTTCTTTGTTGGAACCATATTGAGAATGCGTGTTGCAGACTCTAGAGCATAATCCCAAAAGGATAAAGGCAAAGTTGTAAGATTCATCATAGATCGTACCATGTCAAGTAAAGTATGATTTCTCCTCTATCAAGAATACTCCATTTGTGTTGGTGTGTGTAGGAAAGTAGGTCTGTATGGAACAATTCCGTTAGCTTTTAGATAATCTTTAAACTCTTGGCTTATATATTCGCCACCCCGATCTGATCGTATTGCCTTAATGGTCTTCCCGAGTTGATTTTCGACTTCATTTTTAAACACTTTGAACGTTTCAAAGACCTCATGTTTATGTTTAAGAAGATAAACATAACCATAACGACTATAATCATCAGTGAATGTAATGAAGTAGCTAGCACCTTGTCTTGACACATGTCTAAGTAGACCACATACATCAGTATGTATAATTCCAAGAAGATCTTTTGCCCTTTCGTTACTGTGAGGAAAAGGTTTCTTTGTCATCTTGCCAGATAAACAAGATTCGCATTGATCAAAAGATTCATCATCCGTTGACTTTAACAGCCCATCTTGTTGCAGCTGTTTAATACGTTTCTTGTTTATATGAGCAAGACGGCAGTGCCATAGATAAGTAGAGTCTAAGTTTCGTTTGACTCTTTTGTTGCTAACATTATAGATAGAATTATTGTTTGGTACAAGATCATGCATATCAATTTCATAAACAAACCATTACGAGGCAACAACAAGAAGAATACAGAACATTGTTCTTTGACAATTGAAATTACCATAATCAGTAAAACTTTTGAACAAAAATTTATTTCTTCCATTGTTAACCAAACGTGAAACTGAAACACGATAAACCATGTTCTAGGCCTCTCATAATGGAAGTGCATAATGACAATTGTCTAAGAAACAAATTACTAAGCCATTAGGTAAAACCAAAGTTCATAACTTCCAATTTGTCTCTACTGTTCACAAACTCCATGCCCCATACAAGTAAAGAGCTCCTCGTTTCAGCTTCTTTTCAATCCTAAATCCCTGTTTCGTGTTACAAATATGAGTACCACATCCAGTGTCATACACCCAGGAGTTACAATTAGGTAAAGAAAATAATTCTATCATGAAGATACCTGAAGAACTAGCGTCGCTAACTTGCTTATTTTTCTTCAACAACTCAGCAAGATACACCGGACAGTTCCGTTTTCAATGTCCTACCTCCTTACAGTGGTGGCAGGCATCATCCTTAGCTGGGCGCTCTTTAGCAATAGGCTTAGGGTTTGTAGGCTTACGGACATAAACCTTCTTATCTTTTCCCTTTCCTATAACCTTGCCTTTTACTTTAAGCGATTTCTTATTGGCCTTCTGGATTTTACCTTTCTTAATCATCATTACTTGAGGTGTTTTAGCCTTTTTTGGTAAACCTTTCTCATACTCCATAAGCATAGCATGAATTTCACCAATTGTCTTCCCCATGTTATGCATTTTGTAATTGCTTACAAATCCCGCAAAATCTTTAGTAAGGCCATTAAGGATCAAGCCTACTGTGATATCTTACGGTAACACATAACCGAGGCGTTCCAGTTTCTCCACATATCCTTTCATCTTAAGGACATAGTCAGCAACTGGTTTACCTTCCTCTTGTTTGCAAGCATGGAAAGATTAGATTAAATCAAATTTCTCCACTCCAGCTTGTTTTTCAAACATGGATCGAGAGCCCTGAATCCTATCCGTACGGATAGACAATCAAGAAAAAACAAAGAGGCAAAAGAAAAAAAAAAAGAACAAACAAAAATAACAATCAAAAGAAGCATGAAGATACCTGAATAACTAGCGTCGCTAACTTGCTTCTTTTTGTTCAACAACTCAGCAAGATACACCGGACAGTTCCGTTTCCAATGTCCTACCTCCTTATAGTGGTGGCAGACATCATCCTTAGCTGGGCGCTCTTTAGCAATAGGCTTAGGGTTTTTAGGCTTAGGGATATAAACCTTCTTATCTTTTCCCTTCCCATTAACCTTATTTTTGCCTTTTGCTTTAAGCGATTTCTTATTGGGCTTCTGGATTTTACCATCTTTAATCATCATTACTCGTGGTGTTTCAGCCTTTTAGGTAAAACCTTTTGTATACTCAATGAGCATAGCATGTAGTTCACCAACTGTCTTCCCCATGTTATGCTTATTGTAGTGAGTCCATTCAAGTTAAACCAACACTAAGCTCTTGTGGGAGCACATAACCAAGATGTTCCAGTTCCACATAATTCTTCATCTAATGACATATGAGCCAACTGGTTTTCCCTTATCCAGTTTGCAAGCATGGAAAGATTGGATTAAATCAAATTTCTCCACTCCAGCTTGTTTTTCAAACATAGATCGAAGCTCCTGAATCATATCATACGGATAGTATAATTCAAATTGCCTATGTAATTCTGAAGTCATACTTCCAAGCATAAGACAAGCGATCTCAGTATGAGCATCATATAGAGCTGTCCATTCTGCCACAACATTTGGTTCAGAAACAGGCTCAGGAGCAGGAGGTAAAGGCTGTTCAATGACATGCATTTTCTTCTCGACTCTCAAGACTAACTTAAGTCGAGCGAACCAGTCATTGAAATTAGTACCAGAAAGTTTTTCTTTATCAAACATCGACCTGAAAGCCGAATGGTTTATGTTTTGAGCAGGTAGTGCCATCTGAAAACATAAAAAGTTCAAGTATTAGTATTTTAGATAATACTCCTTGAAGAAAATTAATTACCCTTGTTTATTGAAAGTAAACATTAATTTTCTAAGGTTAGGACCCAACTTGACATACACCACCGCATCAGTTGATCTGCTAGTGATGGTGCATTCAAAAGGTAATCAATGATTGATAATTCACAACTTTTGCAATTCCTAAACCGAATGGGACTTACTTTATTACAATAACATCTAGTAAGCATGTTTTATCCCATCTATGCCGCGTGTTAACAGGTCTAACCACAACAACGCTAAGTCGTCCAATTTTAAAACAGTAATTATGTAACACTCACCATCTCATGGAAAAGCGTATAATTACCTTGTGATTGCAAATCTACATGCGTCTCACGCATAGGTAAAGAGCAATCTACAAGTGTCTTTATAAATTGGATGGCAAAAACTTAGTTGAAAAAGGGTATTTTATTTGACGTGTCAAATATGTACGAAGAAGCATGCAAACAACTTCGTAACATTTTATTTTAATAAAAACTTTTACTCAATTAAGTTATTATTACGGTATCACCTATTATCATCGTATCTTATACATAAATAGTGAGACCTTAAAAATTGACGATTCAACGTGTTTCCAAATTTAAGGAGTTATGCCTTTTTCAAAAAAAATAACACTGTAGTGACATGCCATGGTTCACGGTAACTCCAATCGAACGCGCAAAGAAGCGGAGAACCAGGTCAGCGCGAAGCATATTAAAAACCTGAGTTCATTAGGAATGTTGACCACTCCGCCTTAAACTACTCTTATAGTTTGTTCTAGTGGATGAGCCGTACCTCCCATGCGTCCATAGCGTTCGGTTTATCTTTATAAAAAATCTTTAATTTTGGAAACACAATATGAACTATAAATTGCTAGTCTATACATGGAAGATTTTATATCGGATGTAAGCCGAATCCACTTTTGACTTTTTGCAATATATTGTCCATAATAAATCTTATTTCGATAATCATTAGTCATGTTTATATTTGTTTTCGAAAAAACCCTTTTATTTTCTCACAAGTCAAGAACTTAAAATAATAAATATAAACATTAACTAAACTAAATAACATTTATTTAAACACACTTAACAATTAAGGCATGCAAACATTAAATATGATCCTAATTATCTAATAATTAAAATATGCATATATTCGTATAAGGCTCCTTCGTCCTATAAACTCCGGCCACATACATCGACAAAGTCGATTGCGTAAGCCTTATACAAATATACACCACATAGCACATAAATCTTTTAACAATTTTAGGCCCCATTGATTCAATAATAAGGGTCTTCCCGAATTCTTGAATCATGGATCTTACCAATTAAGAAAAATATTTAAAATTTATGTGAATCTAGATCATATTTAAACCAAATCTTTTAACAATTAACAAGATTTTTAATATCTAATATCAATCCATGATAAATTTGCATGATTTTATCATGGATCTTTTAATTAACAATTAACTTTATTAACAATTAACCAAATCTTAAATCAATTAACAATTAATACATCAAGATTTATAAAATTGCATACAACCTAGATCTCGTCTAATTAATTTTATTAACTATCAAGATCAAATCTTTTTAACATAAAACGCCCATCGGGGCATTTAAAATTAATCAAGAAACCGTTATTTGTCCAATTTTAATTCCTTGTAATTAAAGATTCTACACGATGGCTCGTGATGCCACTGTTGGGTTTTAGATCTATTAACAATTAAATATCACGAGTACGCAGCGGAATAAATAGATTACATGTAGAATACAATAATTAACAAGAGATTGAAGATATGTACCTTTTAGCTCGAATCGATACACCGTTAAGAGGTAACCGACAACTCCGTCTTCAATATACGCGTGTGTATAATAACAACGCGTGAAACCCCAAGATCTAAAAGAAGATCCCTCTAAGCTTCCACACACAATACGTTCGTAGCAAACAATGAAGTATGCTAGTACTAATAGTGTAAGTAAACAATAATCGCAAGTCTTGGATCTAATCAATACTTGAGAAAAGAGAAAAACAAAACCCTAAGGGTGTTTGTTTTAGCCGAATACAAGGAGGGAGAGAGGGAGAGATTTAGGGATTATTATCACATAAAAACACACACATATCCCTAATGCACCCCAAGGCCTCCTTATATAGTGCTAGAAATCTTGGAGGAAAAGAAATCAAGCCCAAGCCCACCAAGGGGTGTGTGTATGGCCGGTTACAAAGGGAGAGGGGGTGGAATGTGGATTGTAGCCGACTAGGAGAAGGAAGGGTAAATCGAACCCTTTCATTCTTCGGTTTATTTATAATTAGTCCCTTAACGTTTTAACCGACTAATATTAATACTCGTTAACATTTAACGATCGTTTGTTATTCACTTAATATATTACCTTAATATATTTTCTAGTCATTCTACATATAAACGTGTGCGTCCCCTTAGGCTCGAAAATATTTTCGGACATATATTAAATCATATATGGTCATATTCCAACAATATATAGAACATGTGCAAGACGAAAAGTGCATGAAACGTATGATAGTGAGTTGGCGGGTAAATGCAACTCGGTCGTTTTTTAGAGGATGTTACCACAAACATGTATACTTTATGATATGATTGTAAAATTAATTATTCACTTTGGTTATAAGTATGATGAAAGTTAGCATATACTCGTATTTATCTATTGCAGAAAAAATAAACTATTAAACATGAGGCCGGAAAAATAAACCCGTACAAAATAAAAAAATAAAAAAAATAATGCCTCGCAACAACGCGTGAAAAATTAACGCCCCGCAGCAACGCGCAAACAACTAGGTAACAGTAATACAACTTAAAATCCTGTGTCTCATTAGGTCACCTCAGTCCAGTTTCAACTTGTAGAAATAAGTGGGCTGTTAAAAGGTGAATATGGTATTTTTTTAGTTGGGCCTTGATCCAATCGACTATGTTTTTTAGGGTTTCTTTCACCACCAACCTACCTCTGCATGCCTTTGTTATATATATTCTTTTCGCTCACCTGTAAAAAATCGTACCTCTCAAGATGTCAGAGAACATCCCCTTTGATATCCAAATCGAAATCATCAAAAAAGTTCCCGATGTCAAGTCATTGTTGCGGTTCAGATCACTTTCGAAACAATGGAAGTCTTTGATAGACAGCTCTGACTTCATTGCTAGTTACGGCTCCCGGCACACTCAGCCTCATCGTTTACTCTTAAGGTACCAATTAACCGGGTATATTTCTAGAATAGCGGTTGCATATGATTGTTTTATAGATGATGTCTCCTTCCCCCTAAAAGAAGGCTCTTCTCCATATGTTCCTCGGCGCGTATATAAGCTAAACTATTCTACTGTAATTGGTAGCTCTTGTGGTTTGTGGTCTTTTCACGATTACATAAAAGAGAGGGTTGCTATTTGGAACCCATCAATCAGTAAATTGGTTCGTATTGTTGTGCCCAATAACACCTCTCATAAAATAACTCATTTTGGTTTTGGGGTTTGTCCTTCAACTTATGATCCAACTATTGTTGGAATCTCGTATTCGCCCTACGTGAATGTCAAAAATATAGAAAGGGATAAATGGCAAGTTCTTATTTTTACTTTGAGCTCCAAGACTTGGAAGATGATACCAACTAGCAATCTGCCTCGTGAATCAGTTAAACTAATGAGGTCAACTCAAGTTGCTATAGATAGGTTTATTTTTTTTGGTGCTTATGACAGGAATGTTGGTAATGATGGTGTATCTCAATTTAAGAATTTGATCTTGTCATTTGATTTGATCACCCATGAATTTAAAGAGATACACCTTCCACCTAGTTTAGCAAACCAGTTATCTCAGAAATTCTCCATTTCTGAGCTAAATGACTCTCTTGCCGTGTCTGCATATACTAATGAGGAGGTCAATGATGGACGAGTATATGGCGTATGGATGATGGGGGAGGAGGCTGGTGTTATGACATCTTTTACAAAGCTATTCAACATTAAAATACCTGATTCATCATCAACAATGACATTATTGGGATTCAGGAAGAGTGGTCAACCTATAATGGAAACTGGAAAGAAGGATCAAGACTTTGCTGAAGAGTTTGCTCAAGAGAATGCTGAAGATTTTGGAGGGTTTGATGAAGCTAAAGAGTTTGCTAATCGGAGAGTTTTGCGATGGGGGTGCTGAAGACGTTTTTTGGTGCACTCGAAGTTTATGACCGTGCTCAGAACAGGATAAATGATCTTGGTATTAAGCGAGAACAGGGGTCCATTATTCATGTCCCCGTACAAGGAAACATTGCTTCTTGCTGACCACTCGAATGGTTGTATTATTTCCAACGATTATTGAGGGAGAAAATGATCTTTGCATCTGTGGAACTAGGATTTATGAAATTCTACCGAAGCTAATGTAAGTTTTACCAATGCATGTGGTTACTGATTCAATTATGGTGTTTGTATCAATCACAATTGGCTCATCTTTACTCCTTTAATTGCTACTGTTGTCTCAAATATAACCCACTACAGTCATGAGGAATGCACTCCTCAATGATCAGTTGACATTAGAGAAGTCAAACATAAACTAACATGGCTAAGTAAGTGCACCACTAAATAGGAAACAAAAGAGGTGATAGATGCAACACTTTTAAACTGAGATAATGCACCATCGTGAACTAGAAGGCAACATCTTTCAGCACTCTCAAGTTAGGATAGAACACTATACACAACAAAAAATGCCCAGCAACACATTCTGCCATCCATTTACCTTCCCCCTTTATAAACCAGCCTGTCCAAGCAATGAATTAGAACCATCTTGATAATCACAGGAACACGGTAAAGATTTTAAAAACACACTTAACATGAAACCTTCCTCTAGAACCTTACTCAACAGAGATTAGAAGCACTTACCCATGGCCAAGATTCTTACCAGACCCTCTTAACCATAAGATTAGAGACAACTAAACCACATTTCAGAATCGATGTATAAGGCCATAAGTTAAACAACCACAACCCCACTGTCATTCTTCCTTTTTATGTAGTAATTGAACACCATATAAACTCATTTTTTCTCCAAGGCCAGGAAACTTACGAAATTTTACTAAGATACGAACACAATATATAACAATTCTAAGCAACCCCATATGGATCCACTTAGAATAATCAAACAAGGCTCACAATTTTTCAGATTCCAAGTTATAAGCCATCTGACCTTAAAAACCATATCTCCCAAACACCCCCTTATACATATACAACAGAATCAGTATCATCACATTACCAGTTCAGACACTAAATGCTACTTTTCATCATGATTATCAATAGCATCCTTATACTTGATCAACCTTACGATTCACAACTTCCTTCCATTGGACATTCCAAGTAGTAGCAACATCACTTACTGCTTGCGACTTCCTGACTTTAAGACTAAATAGCTTGATGAATATATTGTCAATGTTAGAGCCTCCACCGTTGTTGTAATATGAGTGTCAATGTTACTTTCATTCTTAACTTAACAACTTTTATCTTACAATGGTTTCATCACCACTAATCACTTTCTTCGTTAAATATAAACCTCTCACACATATAGCGTTTAAAATTTCATAATAAAATAAAATGGATGGTTGAGGTTTGTATATTTGATCTTTATCTTTTTTTAGTCTCTATTGAACCAAACTTACTCTGTACATACTAAAAAGAAAGTGTTCATATTCATGATTTTTGTAGTGAGAATATAACACTTTGAAAATGGACATTTGTTAGAGGGAAGCAATATTTTATAAATAAACAACTTAGTTAGCATACATATTGTGTGAACTAACAGTATCCTAACAGACATACAAAGTCACCAAATTCCACATTCCAAACCCTCCAAAATTATTTCAGAAACCATCAAAATGTCAGACTACATCCCTTTTGATATCCAAACAGAAATCATCAAAAGGGTTCCTTATGTCAAGTCATTGCTTCGATTCAGATCCGTTTAAAAATCCTGGAAGTCTTTTATCGACAGCTCCGAGTTTATCACTGGTTACGGCGCTCGGGACACTCAGCCGCATCGTTTGCTTTTAAGGTACAAAGATAATGTACACCCTTATGAGGTAAAATATGTGTCTTTTGTAGATGATGAAAATGACATTTTGACCCAACAACAAGACTTTGCTTCAAATGTTTCTGACCTCGTAAATCAGCTAAAATATTCAACTGTAATTGGTAACTCTTGCGGCTTGTGGTGTATCCACGGTTACAAGAACTGGCCAACAGATATGGTTGTTATTTGGAACCCTACTATCAGGAAATCGGTTGGTATTGTTATGCCTCGTGTGCTCAGCAAGACCATAGGAAAAATGACTTATATATTGGTTTTGGGGTTTGTCCTTCAACTAATTATGATCCAAATATTGTTGTAATCTGTAAAAATAAGCATAACATAATGTGGCAAGTTGGAATTTTTACATTGAACTCCAAGACTTGGGAGATGATACCAAGTAGAAATGTGCCACGTGAATCAATTAGACTTATGCCGCCAACTCTAGTTGCTACAGATAGGTTTATTTTTTGGGTTGCTTATGAGAGGATTGCTGCTAATGATAAGAGTTTCATCTTTTCATTTGATTTAATTAAACACACCTCGGTAACATCACCTCCACCAAATCCAGGGGTGGAGTGTGAACGTACCCCCCCCCATAGTGGGCCCCACAGTTTTTTCTTGTTGTATATGGAATAGTTGAGATTGCTATCTACTTTATACACTTTATATGCATATGGATGTAATGGAGCCATCAATTGTAATCATGTCAATTAATGCACTTAATAATGATTATTAATTTTCCTGTTTATAAGCTTTGAGTAACATAATAACCGCCAATTAACTTGTCAATTAATGACCCCTTATTTACAGTTATAACCTTTAAACAAATAATACAGCAATTCAATTGTCAATTAAGGACTATTAATTTGCAGTTAGCCCAAACGAGCTCGTAACTGACATTTAACCATTTTCCTCCATTCCAACTTTCCTTCTTTGAGACTCGATATCTCATTCACACTAACTCTGTTTTGGACATATACTGGCTCGACCTGGCCTTACATTTAATAATTATATTTACTAATAATTATCTATGTTCAAAGTTAGTGAAAACACATTTTCCACTAAAATTTTCCAACAAAAAGTTTGTGTTTTACTTGTTTAGCCAGGGTGCGTTTGTTGTCTAGAAAAGATATGGCTAGCCTCTTATCACTTGCCAGTCGATCAGAGGCGGTAAGAGAGGTATTATAATGTCTAGTAAAAGCAACCAGGATCATTTGTTGTTGTAATGTCTGGTAAAAGCAAAAAACTTCATTTGGTTTGATGTTATGTGTGATAAAAGGAGGTGTTACACTTATTTGGTATTAGATATTGGTCCCCCTTAAACTTCTTTAAAACCTTAACCAGAATAGTTTATAATTTAGCACACGTGGGTTAAAATTAGAAGTCTAAACAAAGTTGTGTATTATTGATGATTTACCCGTGGTTTTAAGTTGATGTACGAGATTAAAAGGGAATATAATTTCTAAGTAAAAAGTAAAAATAAAAACAAAATAGGAAAATAAGAATTAAAAAAAAAGAATAAAAAAAAAATAACACAAAATACGAATCCATAATAAAAAAATTCATGACAAATATGACCACATTTTCCAAAGACCATCAAGGGTGTCTTGGGTGACGGTACGTTACTCACATTGCGATGAGGTCTCAAGTTCGAGTCTTTCCGTGGGAGTTTTCCTTAAAGGTGGGAATCTGTGGGGTTCTGTCCAAGGTTATAAATAGCGTGAGGCGTGGCATGGTGGCATGACGAAGCCTCACGCCTTTGCGAGCCATGACCAGTCATGGCGTTTTTAAGGCGTGACTTAAAGCGTCACAAAATATGAAAATATTTTTAAATTTATATATTTATATCATATTACAAATATATTGATTTTACAAAAAAGTGTCATACATATGGAATAAGTCAAGAAACTATACTTTGCATTGTAATCCTTTTTCAATTCTATATAAAAAACTATTTTTATCGAAATTGAATTCAAAAAAAGCAACCATGCATCACGTTTTATCGCGTTCTTATCAGTTTTTTCACTCCTCATCTCACGTCAAAAAACCTTAAGCCCAAGCCACCCTTGGTCTATTGCGTGGGTGAAGGTCAGCTCTCGCGCCTTTGCGAGCCTCTTGATATGGGAGGGCCATGGTATGCGCCTATTAGAACCATGGTTTGCCATAGATGCGTCGCATTCGAAAGCTTGGCAGGTAGGGACTAACCTTGGGTATATGTAACTTGTGGAATCGATATCATTAATTATTATTGAAGTGGCATGGACTACCTTCTGGGTAAGTACTGTGGAATCGTAACTAACTTAGTAACTGTACTAACTCGCTGTTTAAAAAAAAAAGATTTTCCAAAACAATTTTCTTGGAGAGAATTACATAAATCGTCCTTGTGGTTTGTTGGATCTAACAGATTTGGTCCCTGTGCTTTTTTTTCATCGGGTTTGGTCCTTATGGTTTTGATCCATTGCGGGTTTGGTCCCTTGACCAACATTTCCTTAGTTTGACCAAGGGACCAAACCCGCAATGGCTCAAAACCACAAGAGACCAAACCCGCAATGGATCAAAACCACAAGGACCAAACCCGATGAAAAAAAAGCACAGGGACCAAATCTGTTAGATCCGGCAAACCACAAGGATGATTTATGTAATTCTCTCTAAAACATATGTTAACATCTTACCAGAATATTTGTGTTCCCTGATTCGTACTCAAACTGAAGTTTTTCGTCATCACTTTGAGCATAGATTGACTGAAGGGTAAATCGTGTAACAGGGATCCCATCTGATCGTTGGTGATCATCCATGACAATCTGTACACCGATATAAAAAGAACATAAATTCATAACAATTTCATTAAATGCATATTTAAAATGACCCCCTTTATGTAAACAAAACTTATTACTATCATTAAATCTTTATATTGAAAGTTCAAATATTTCTTTCCATCCTTTTCCCGAATAACAAAAAGTATGATGGAACATTTTGCCCTTGACTACAAGGAAAGAAACTGTTGACTTCCCACAAATTTTCAGTGACCAGCCAATTAAGAATCTCAGGGATTGTATACTTTCCCCTTGACTACAAGTTCAAAGATACATATAATATTAACTGAAACAAACATACTACCAGTAATAGGCCATGAAGTTCTATAGATACCTTGTAACCAAATAGTTCACAGCATGCCCTGCGGAAAACAGAGATTCTTTCTGCAAAAACTGTCTTATACCTGTATCACACAGAATACTCGATTTAGACGAGTGAAAAAACAAAACCGTTTTCAACATTGAAAAATGCCAAAAAGGTTACTAACCTTTCCTCGCGTTTCTCTAGAGTGGCTATCTGCTCTTTTAATTGCACTATTTTTCCAGATATGTATGAGTCTACCGGGGCATCACCTAAATAATAAACAGCAATAAATAACCAAATATAGCAAACATTAATAATGACAACAGACATCAAGAAATTCAAACAACAGAAAACAACAAATAGTTAATCATTATTTACAGCTTATTAGCCAGGGACACTCAAGTAACCTCAACCCCAAACCAAAATCATCAAAGAGACAAGGTGAAAAGATAAAGTGGGATATCACAGAGCATATGTGAAGAGATATAAAGGCATCCTGAGGTAGAGAAAAGGCGCTAATATAACTGTTAAAAACTTTACCCTCATTTTTTCTGAGTATATCACTAGAAAGCATGCAATGTAAGAACATAAATCATGTTTCAAATGTCGAAAGCTCTGGCTCTCCCCCTTGATCAAGGGTTAGCTTTTTAAGATACAGGACACTGTGGGGTTGGCTAAATTCTTGTGGATCGAAATATTTATCGATGGCTCAACTTTTCCAAAAAAGAAAGACCAACTCTTTAAATAAAATATTAAGGAACAACACACAAAACTTGCATTTTCTCAGTAAACAGTAAAGAATACCTGACTGCCTTTTCAGCTCATCAATGGCTTGTAATTTTTCTTTTGTCTTCTGTAATTCATTCTGCAAAGCCTCTATCGTCTGTTTTGCCTCACTGTCAACTGCCAAGCTGTTCACCATACGCAGTACTTTTGTACTTGCAGATGAAAAATCACCATGACCCAACTGCAAATGAGAGATTATATAAATAGCTGACAAATGATGATTAAATGATATTAGAAGACAAGAATTTCATCATAATCCAACTTTCACGTAATATTAAGAGCACTTCATTAGATGACCTTGCTTGTGTTTTTCAATAGTACTACACTATGTAAATAAGATTTAGAGTAAACTGCAAAAATCATCCCCGTGGTTTGTAGTTTGTGGCACTAATCATCCCTAGCCGATACTATTGGCACTTATCATCCCTGAGTGGCCAAATGTCCGGCAAAAATCATCCTTATTAGGGATGATTTTTGCAAAAAGTTTTGCAAAGGGATGATTTTTGCAAAGGGATGATTTTTGCCGAACGTTTCACCACTCAGGGATGATTAGTGCCAATAGTATCGGCTAGGGATGATTAGTGCCACAAACTACAAACCACAGGGATGATTTTTGTAGTTTACTCTAAGATTTATCAATATAAATTAGTGGTGAAGCCTATGTGACTAGTAAAGTAACGATGACGATCTTTATCAGCTACAAATTTGAGTATTTACTTTAAATGATGAAGTAACAAATTACTCCATACGCAATAAAATATATCAAAAACAAAAACAGAAACTATTAAAAAAATCCCATTTATAGAAGAAAAATGACATTCAAGAATGAACCTTCGACTCCAATATAGCTATCTCTGAGCGAAGACGGTCATCTTCCCTCTCTAACGACTTTATTCTTCTTGATTCACTGTTCAGCCTCTCATTAAGTAACTTTATTTCATTATGCTGACGGGCATTAAGGTCTTTTTGCTCGACTATAGAGCTCTCCAGTTTCTTTATATAATCTTCCTTCATAGCAAGAGAGGACTCAAGATCCTGGCCAAAAAAAGTAACAAAATCTGCATTAACACGGATACACACACACTAGATGAAAACATCAGAGCCAAACTTCTTGTCCACAACCTTAACTGTCCCATCAGACATCGCAGCCCCTGCTTCAACATTCTTCTGCAGCTTCATCTGATCAAGAGCAGTTCTTAAATGATCTCTCTCCTGGGTAACTGAAGAAAGCTGCAAAAATATAACTTTCTAAGCCCTAGTGAAGCAGAAGGCACACAATGTAATGTCTGTAGAGCATAGGCACATAAAAAGAAAGGATGCATAAAATGGTCCCATTTTACCGTCTAATATGGCTTAAAAGAAAAGGAAAAAAGTGAGTAACTTAATGCGAAGTACAACCAACTTCACGTGCAAGATCACACATCATGGTCCATAACTGGTTTATTATAAAGAATAAGCAGGAGATAGAGTAGAATATTGTCAAACTACCAACACTTTCTTACATAAAATAACAAAAGGACACAAAATACCAAAAAAAGCACTTGAGTTAACAAAATTGCAAACTATGTTATCACACGCATATGTAATATGTAAAGATCCTATATATCTACCCTAAAGAAACCTCAGAAGATATCAACTTACCAGTAACTCAGCTCGCTTGAGATCTAGCTTCAATAGTTCCACCTTCTCTTTCGTTGATGCAGACTCTGTTTCAGCATTCTGTCTAGCGTTTTCAGCAGCATCAAGAGCAACCTCTACTTGTTTCAAACGTGCACCGGTCTCTCCCATCTTCATCATGACTTCAAGAACCTCCCTGTGATGCAATACACCAATTGATAAAGTAAGTGAATATCCTAATATCATCAAATAAAGATGCAGAAAGTTTTGCATCACGCATCCATTAAACTCTACTGAAAAACAACCTTCAAAAGAACAGGAAAAAAATGTGGACGAAAGTTGGCTTTGGTTCTAAAAGTTCAACTAGATACTTCGTTTCGAAATAGTAGACAGAATAAATGAAAAAAAATAATTACACAACAAAGTTGGTACAAACTTGCGCAAGGCTTCAAACTTGAGAGGTATTTCAGCAGCAGATGTTACACCAGGAATCTCCTTCATCATTGATTCCCAAGAGGATAATTCATCCTCTAACTTCTTTGCATTTACATGTGCTTCAGATAATCTAGAAATCTCCAATTCTGCTCTCTCTCTGCGGCCCTTTTCTTCTAACAATTTCTCCCTAAGTAATTCAATGTCCTCATGAGAAGATTTCCACTTTCTAGCTTCACGAACTTCTGATTCCTGATATAGAAACAACGATCAATGACTGCTGCAAGTAAAATTTGCACAATTACCAAATTTTTTATTTTTTGAATTACTTACTTTGCCAGGTAACCATATTTTAACAACAGTGATGGATTACTAAAAGCGCTTATCAAATTGCTATTTCTTTGTTGTGATTAAAATCATACACATTTACTGCTAAGGTGCTACCAAGAGTACACATTCTGTCTACATCTTTTGCTGGAAGCTTTGGCAAGGCGTGCATTCAGTTTGAAATATCTGATAGAGCATGCATACAAACTTTACTGAAGCCACTGTAGCTATATAACCACTTATATTAATGACCCCAGGCTCTCACTTCGTTTCGTTTTTCTTCTGTACCATCACTTGGATGAATACACCCAATTGGCCCGCAGATTAGGTACTTCCAACAAGAAAATAAGTAAGGAAGTAACAAGAGTAGAGAATAAGAGAAGTGAAATTCTTCACAAAGGAAGGGAACACAAGGGGGCAGCAGTAATATATAACCACTTTAGCTGTATAGCTGCTAATATTAATGGTTCTAGTAATCATATGACTAGATAAAACAACCAAACATGTAACCTCAGCTGATTATTTTAACAATTAACAAATGGCTTATGTTGATGCAACTAATCTTAGAGAATCTGGTTATATTCTTTTTCAAGATCACTGTTGCTAGCGACCCTTTCATCAGCGAATAGGTCAAATCAGTGTTAGTTCAATTGAAAGAAAATAGACTTCAATAAGGAAGAATAAAGCGTACATAATTTCTGAGCTCTTCTCTCAAATGCTTCACCAAGATACTGTCGTCATCTGAAGGAGATTCTTGGCATGTTAAGATGGAAAGTTTTTTCTCTACATCATTCTTCTCATGCAAGCACTGAGGATAAGAATGAACCACCAAATACCATTAGTTGGAGTGTTTTAAGATAGATAGCAATGTAGTAAATAAAAAGCTATAACTAGACTTGAATTGGGTTCATGATTTGAGCCTTTCATAAAGGTAAGAAAAAAAAAATCAAATTTACAAATATTATGTAGCCATACAAACTATATACGCTCTAATTTTATTGACACTAATTACTATAAATTCAGAAGAGAGTAAAGCAACAGACGCTATATAACCTCATTAAGTTTTCTTTGAAGGTCTTCCATTTGTTCCTTTAGCAAATTTGCTTCTTTTTCGGAATTGTTAGCTTTGCATTCCATCCTTTCAAGCTAAGCAGAAGAACAGATTTAATTAATTCTATATCATGTAAAACAAATGAAACTAATATCAACTTAAGACTCCTCACATCTGCACCAATTCTAGAAATGGAGAGTTTTGATTCTTGTTTCAGTTGTGTAAGTTCCTTCTGAAGACGAACTCTTTCCCTCTCGATACTTTCAGAGACGTGGCTCAGGTTTCCCTCTAAAAGGCGTGCCTTTTCTTCAGCTGAGGCTACCGAAGATTCCGCCTTTTTGCGAAGATCCATTTCTTTTCTATATTTTACCTAAATAAGTGAATAAAACTATAATTGAACATGTTCCCAGCAAAGAATGTGGTAAAAAAATAACAAGAAAGCAAGATAGATAATATAGTAAACTCGAGGGAAGTGAAAAAGCAACTTATACTATTACTCCTAGACATTGGCTTTCAGATCAGATTTCAACGTAGATGTTATTTATGTTCCTAGTTTCCACCTTTGTATCTTTACATTGTACTTTCAGTTTTAGCCAACCCCAGCAAGTTCAGAAAGCAAGGGTTTGTTCCTGTTGTTGCAGAAAAAGCAGCCTTCCACTACCATTTTGCTGAACATTACATGTAAATTTGAATGTCTAGTCTAACTAACGACCTAATGTCACTAAGATTCAGCAGAAACACATCTTTAGCAATAAGAATACACAATGATAATTGTTTTAAATTTCTTATAGGTTTATTAATAGGACTCGTTCATCAGAAAACTTTAACTATGGAATGATAAACCATTCATGCAAGCTGACAGTGACATTCCAAAAGACTATACCTTTATCAGAAAAGAACAAAAATTCACAAGTAAAAGTTTATCGCGCTTTTTCCTCTGGTTTTTAAATAGCTTTGAGACTTTTCAGTCTGCAAGTGTACGTACTAATTCCACATGAAGACACTGATGTGATGTCGACGTAACTTCAAATACAGAAATTACACTATAAGTGCACACTGAAAGCCTGATTGCTCTAAGAGCCAACCATCAAAATATAAGTATCCAGAGGCCCTCATCACCATCATCGCTTAACATTATTGACAATCTATCGCCTAGAGCGTGGCCCCAAAGAGTTTGTAGCTAGCAGGATTTAAACTTGAGACCTCGTATAGGGAGTCCCAAGCTTTTACCACTAGACAGCCCACACCTGGGTTTATCAAGACTATCGACTATCTATCGCCTAAAATTATTAAGTTAATTTGTCCTCCCTTTACAGATGGTATTACCAAATGATATCTGAA
>BQNB010113651.1:0-21899 GCA_026074375.1 Tanacetum coccineum
ATTTTGGCTACATTATGTTAGTTGTGCTACTTAGTAAGAAGTTATTAAACATTGAAACTTATAAAGGTGCCATAATGGCGGGTTTGGGTACGGCTCTAAATGTTCTATCTCTAGTAAGGGTCATGTTGGTTAGATCATTGTTGAGCTTGTGTTAATCTGCCGACACTTTCTTATGTCCATTTATTCCGCAAATTCAAAAATTATAAACACATGAATATGACTAGTATGAAATTATACAATCTTTTGTTTCTTCAATAAAGCAATCTAGGAGGGGTTTTTTTGAAGCAGTTTAGCAGGTAGCTAAAACTTAAGTATATCGTAGGGGATATAAAAAACCAAAAGAGTATCATGATCTATTGTTTAATGGTTTTTGCTTATAAAGTATCAAAGAATGCCTCATGTGTTCTTTCATCATCTTATATCTTATATCACATAAATATATTTATCTACTGTGTATGAATTGATTCTTGTCTTTTTCTACAGCTCTAGAACACAAATGAAAAAGAAGATTTGCAAGTTCTAGTTGTTATATCTTGTCCGCCAGTTAAAATGTAAGTTACTTCTGTCCTATATTATGGTACATAATTACCAACTCTCAGATATCATCAACTACAAACACATAGCCTCTATGGTTGTTTAGAATAGCAGTGGAAAAAGTGAGCTAGTCAAATTCAAACTGAAAACAAGTTAACTAGCTACCAGACTCGTTTACCAAAAAAACTTACTACGAGACTCACCCATCTTGCTACTTATGTTGGATGACTGGTTGAGGTCTTGATATAAATCATTTGGTGCTTTTTTCTTAGTCTTTAGTATTTATACTGCTACATGTTTGATCCATTTATGCAGATTCATGTAAAATGGTTGGCTAATGCCACATGTTGCAACTACATTGAAGTTCTTGTATTTTTGGGATGAACATTGCTACAAGACAGATGTAAGAGATGAGCTTTAGTCTACATTATTCTTGTAGGAACAAGAAAAAAAATGATACAACTTATTGTCTTGTATGGTTAGTATACATAGCAGTTTGCTTGTATAAACATATAAAAATAGTTGTTGGTTTCTAGATTCAAGTCTTGGAGAAATGGAGATTAAATACACTTTTTTGTTAAAAACCGTGTGGGTTTTGTAGCATTGAACATGTTTTTTCTTCAATGACACGCCTGTTTTAAATAGAGAAGTCTTAGAGAGTTGGAGATTAAAATAACAATATGATGCAGTAGATTAGTGCATTGTGAGTACATCATACTACTAATACTACTACATCAGTTTTTTACAATGTGATGCAATAGAATTTTTAACTAACACGCTTGTAATGCACTATAAAAATACATTGTGATGCAGTAACTTTTTAACTGAGATGTACAAATTTTGTAACAGTAATTCACTCACAAAATATAATTTTAACTAAGATGTACCAACTTTTAAATAATTCATGTACTAATATTTTTTAAGTGAGATGCACTAACTTTTTTAATTGTAATGCGTTAACAAAATACATTGTGATGCATTAACATTTTTAACTGAGATGTACCAACTTTTTCACTATAATGCACAAACAAAATATATTGTAATGCAGTATCTTTTTAACTGAGATGTACTGGCTTCTTAACTGTAATGCATTAACAAAATACATAGTGATGCAGTAACTTTTTTAACTGAGATGCACTAACATTATAATGCACTAACAAAATACATTATGATGCAGTAACTGTTTAACCGAGATGTACTAACTTTTTTTTACTGTAATGCACTAACAAAATACATTGTGATGCAGTAACTTTTTAACTAAGAGATAATAGCTTTTTAACTGTAATGCATTAACAAAATACATTATGATGCAGTCACTTTTTTAACTGAGATGTACTAACTTTTTTTAACTGTAATGCATTAACAAAATACATTGTGATGAAGTAACTTTTTTAACTAAGATGTACCAACTTTTTCACTATAATGCACTAACAAAATACATTGTGATGCAGTAACTTTTTAAGTGAGATGTACTAGCTTTTTAACTGTAATGAGTTAGCAAAATACATTGTGATACAGTAACTTTTTTAACTAAATACATTGTCATGCAGTATGTAACACCCCTAAAAATGGGTCGCAGCGGAATATAGATATCCGGGGCGTGTCACTTCATAATAACATTGCACAAGATATGAGAACGACCTCTAATTGTGTCGTTTGAAAATGATACATTGGATTTAATAAAATACTTGATACAAAAGCACCCTGCTTTAACTTGTTCATCTTTAAAAATGTGAAGATTTTACTTCCTGGATAATATCCCCAAAATACAATGCACTTGAATCTTTATAGCCATGATTCCAAAAATATAGACCACCAATGTATCCTTGTACCTTGAAATCCTGAGAAAAACTTGCTTAAAACGGTCAACATAAAGTTGGTGAATTCATAGGTTTGTAAAAATGTATGAGTGTAGGACCGCAATTGTTTAGAGTGTGTATTGCATGGTATACAATATCCAAAATAGTAAGTATTGCATGGTATAAAATATTCAAAACAGTAAGTATTGCATGGAATACAATATCCAAAACAGTAAGTATTGCATGGTATATAATATTCAAACAGTAAGTATTGCATGGTATACAATATCCAAAACAGTAAGTATTGCATGGTATACAATATTCAAAACAGTAAGTATTGCATGGTATACAATATCCAAAAGAGTAAGTATTGCATGGTATGCAATATCCAAAATAGTAAGTTTTTCAAAGTTACTTGCATCCAATTGTAAAACAAAGCATGTTCTCACCCCAAAAATATATTTAAAACCAGTAAAACATGGGGCTATGAACTCACCTCGAGTGAGTTAATCAATAATATACTTCACAAGTGAAAAATGCGTCACGTAAATCGTCAGATGCAGCCTATTTAATTTAAGGCCTTATAAGTACTAAGCATGATAACTAACATCTACCATATACAATTCTACATAGCTACATCACCATCTAATTGTTTTAGTGAAATTGCGTTTACAAAGTAAAAACATTTATAAATGACTCCTTAGTAAAAACGACGTAACTTTCGCGTTTTAAGCCCGATTTTGACGTTTCTTATGCCCACGCTTTCGTATTAGGACGAGTTATCAAAATTTGACATTTTCAAAATTTGGACCTACTTGTGAACAGTAACTTTTACTGTTCACACCAGATCATATATTTATTTATATAGTTTTTGTTATCATAAACTCGTAAACGTCGTATTTTCTTCGTTATAGCTCCGTTTTTAGCGATTCTTTCGAGCACGTTCTCGTAATTGAAAGTTCTATATATTTATGAGGTTTACAAAAATATATGTTTCTGTCATGAATAGTAACTTTTATAAAAATAGTTTTATAAAAGTTTTTATTGTCGTAAGCTCGCGAAATTCATAACTCTTTCGTTATTAATTGAAAAATTACGATTCTTATCATTTTGGAATCCTAAAAATATGTACAATCTGTGAAAAATACTAAACTTTCTGTTTTAGAAGTATTTTATAACTTGCTTTTATAAAGTTTATTTTATAAACCGGTATTAACGTAAATCGTGTTTTTATCGTAACTTCTTCGTTATTAATCCGTTTTTCGAGTTTCTTACCTTTTTGGAATCGTCATGAGACGTATTATTTTTATAAAATGTCAAACCCACTGTTAGAAATTCGAAATCCAAACAGCCCCTTTATGTTTAATATGTATACTTTTATATAAAGCTTGTTTTATGTACTTTTTACTTTTGTAAATTACCACAAGTATTTTATACCAAAAATATTATATGTCTTACATATAAATATGTCCATTAGTCCACATAATGTCCAAAGGTCCAAGTTAACAAGTCCATAATAACACTTATAAACCATAACTTATTAAAGAAACCCTAATTTAACAAGTTTACATATGAACTTTTTATACATTAACCAAGTGTGTACAAGAGTTATACTTCCATTATAACCTTATTTTAGTATTCATATAACATAAACAAAAGTCCATGAACAAGGTTAACAAGTCATTTGCAATACTTTTACTTGTAACATATTAAGTAACCTTGAAAACCCTAATTTGTATATATTCATTTTTACACTAAATCAACATGGTACAATACTTTTACATCTATTTTAACATGATATCATTAACATCATAACATATGTAAAAGTGTACAGAATGATGATCACAAGTAAAAACTCTTTTTACATGTTTAAAAGTCCTAATGGTGATTTTTGCTATAAAGAACTAACATATGCATATAATGATAAATGTAAGAACATAAAGGGTTTTAGTTGACCTTCTTATGATGTATGATGATGAGAAATATAATCTAAACCCTTGTTTAGATTAAAAACCAAAGCTTGCAATAGATGAAAACCCTAGATTAGGTTGAAAACCCTAATCTTACTTTCTTTGCTTCAATACTTGTAAATCTTTAACCAACCCTTGCAAACAACTTAAGACATCTTAGATATGATGTAGGTATGTGTGTATGGACTTGGAAAATCAAGCTATGAATTATACAAAAGGGGTGTTTGATGCCGTGGGTTGATAAGAGCAAAAAGAGAGAGAGAGAGATAGTTTTTGATTTTTGTTAAGTGTTGAAGTGTATCTTATCTTTCTTTAGGAGTGCAAGACTTATATGTATAAAAGCTAGTCAATAACACTATACAAGACAAGATGAGGGTTTTTAGGGAGCCATTGGTCAAAAGTATGGGAAGTATGGCTTCATTTAATGTGTAGAGATGTACATAAGACCATGTGGTGAATTTTTGTGATATTTCTTTGTATACATCCACCTATGTCCGGTTTTATATGTATATATGTGATGTTATTTTGTAAATTTTGGGTATTGGGTATAAATGTGGGTATTTGTTGAAGCGTAGAAAAGTTTTGGTGGTTCCGGGTATGCCTAAACGTATTTTATTGCGAAACGTAATCACTTTACGCAACCAATAAAAATAAAATGAACAAAGATAATAATTATCCTCAAAATAATTACTTAACACTTGATTGATGTAAACATTTAATTTTTTGATGCCCGTTTACATTGAACGATAATTTTTAGCTTATGCAATTTAACTTAACGATTACGATTTAAAGCAAACGCGTATAATACAAAAAATGCATAGTTGATTTATTGACGGCGTCCATGACCCTAAAACATGGGGTGTTATAAATCACATGTGTCTCTTCCGTCGTTATGGCCATGTATGTGTGTTTTTGTCTGCCTTGTTGGTTTATTACTTTTTGGTGAAGATTAGAAGATCCATACCCTATATCACTACTAGTCCTACTCTTTAGCTTATTCAAGTTAAGGTTTGAATGCAATCATATGTGTCTATCCCATCGTTATGGGTGTGTATGTACGGTCTTTGTCACCTTTTTTGGAATATTGGTATCGGTAGAGATTAGAAATAGTGATCAAACCCTTTAAGCCTTATGAATAAACCCAATTTACCTTTATAAACTTGTTACTCCTTAGCTCTAGTAGTGGAGATGTGTATCCTTGCCAAGCCTATGATAGAATACTCGTCATAACCGAGCAATTGAGCGAATTAGTTACATGTTACCACATAGATTAGTTGAGTGATTTGAGTATTTTCATCTTCCTATTTCGTGAGATGTTTGGTTGTATACTAGTAATTAATCAGATAAATGCTTAACAGAAATATCCTTAGGGATACATTTTTATAAACTTCTAAAGGCTACTTGAGGACAAGTAGGATTCAAGTGGGAATATTTGATGACATCAAATAACATCAATTTTATAGCATCATTTATCCCATGTAAATAACTCATTTTGTATAATTATTGCAAGAATTGATACTTAATCGTTTATATTTGAGATTTGCAATAATTATGGAGTACTTTGTGAAGATTAGCTAAAAGGCACGCAATCTGGAGCTTAAACGAAGAAATATGAAAAAACTGACTCTGATATCCTATACGTCGATCCATCAAGGAAGATACGGCGTATCTGTACCTGCACTTCTGTTAGCCTTAAAATATTGAGTCGAACAAGGAAGCTCGATCACTCAACAAGGAAGCTTTGGTCTTTACAAAAATATACATTGTAATAGGCTAGAAAGGAAACCGGGCTCGATATGTAATCTAATATTATACGTGTTGCGGGCAAAAGCCCAAGCAAAACCTTAGCCCGGTCTGTGTCAAAAGACCTTAGGCGTCCCAATGTAGCCAAGGCACTATAAATACCCTTCTCCACACAAGGAGAAGGGTTAGTTGTTTATTTGTAATCTTTTACACACTTGAAGCAATCCACCATCTCTTTTCCTTTCCTCCTTTCACTCTCTAAAACCACTCTCTACTTTTCTTCTCTTTTTTATAATCTTTGATTCTTAATATGTGTTTATGATAATGATAACATAGGTTACTACATGTGGTATCAAGAGCCTCAAGTGGGTTTAGTGTTTGTGGTTTCGTTTTCTTTCTTTGTTTTGGCTTAAAATCAAAGCTTATTCCAAGCTTATTGTGCATGGCTTATTGATCATATAAGCTTCGTGTGTCTAAAAGCTTGGTACTTTATTACTTGCAAACATTCTAGGAACAACTTGTGCTAAAAACAATCTTTCAAAACAGGTCTTATGGATTAAAAAGACAAAG
This sequence comes from Tanacetum coccineum, assembly GCA_026074375.1. NCBI lineage: Eukaryota > Viridiplantae > Streptophyta > Magnoliopsida > Asterales > Asteraceae > Tanacetum > Tanacetum coccineum. Next base: position 6,617 of record BQNB010113651.1, read on the forward strand.
TTTTTTATTTTTTTTCAAACCGTAACTTTTGATGAGTTTTGAATCGTTTTAAGCATATTTGTGTTGTTAGTGATCATCAAGTTGTACTTCCTTCATCTAAGGACTTATTAGAAGCTTATTTGATCATCAAACACCTTATTTGAACATCAAAATTCTGGGTTTGAGGTTGAATATTACAGTTTGTGTACGAGTTAGAAGATTGAGAAATGTGAACTTAAATCTTACGGATTGTGTTCTTGCGGTTTGTGTATTTTATAAAGGCTTACAGTTTGTGTCATATATAGGTTACACATTTCGTGCGGTTTATGACAATTAGACGAAAAGAAACTATGCCCAATTTTTTCTAACCTTATGTTTTGTGTAATTTTAAATCTTGCGGTTTGTGCAAAAAGAATTCTTGCGGTTTGTGTAATTTCAAATCTTGTGGTTTGTGTAATTGCAAATCTTGCGGTTTGTGCAAAGCACATTTTCTTGCCAACAACTTCACAAGAAACCATGAAGAAATAAAGCTCAATATGCCGTATCCAAAAGAATTCTATACGCCGTAGTCAATATAAAGTAATAAAGTATTCTGGAAGATATCGAACGTGGTCCCTACTTTAAGAAACCCCCGATACGCCGTATCCAACTCTCTCGATACGCCGTATCGACCAAATTCTAGAAACTATAAATAGAAGATCTAAAAACGAGTTTTAGGTGTGCTTGATTATATTTTCGATACCTTAACCACAAAAGTCGATTTTCTAAAGACAAGAACAACAAAAGAGGTCAAGAAAAGCTACTAATTCCAGAGGAAACACCTTGTAATCACCTATACTCTTGTAATCGTTCAATTTTTGGTATCATCCGTTTAACTCGGTTAGTTTACCTTGGTTGAATTATTACTTTTGTATTGCTTATAATGGTTAAGGGCTAATACCCTTGGGTATTAGCCATGGTTATGAAGATTTAAATGTTTGGTTTATTTATATCAAATGCTTAATTTATCATTGATTACTTGTTTATGTTTATCAATTCATACTTGTTTACATGCTTTTCTATGCGACCTATCTTTCAATTGGATCTGGTGATACCAACCAAGTTAGCTAGATGCTGAGATGACTCTCCATATAGTGATTTATATATCTAGATCAATAGGATCATAATTAATGCTCTATCTTTACCTTTGGGATATGTGAACAAGTTAGACTAGTAGGTGACCTAGGATCAGCAAATAACGTACTGATTCCTTTAGTAAAGACTTGGACAGTGGACTACTAGAATATAAATTTCCATTAAGCGGTAAGTGGGTAAAGTCTCTATGAGCTAGGGTTTAATAAGATCACCATTTCTTTAATCCATAAGATAGATTATAATCAGCAAATAAAGATGCTTTATGCGGATGCGTTTAATTGTGACATAATTCTACATTTCTAGGTCTTAGAAAGAAGGAACGCCTAAGTCTTAAGAATGATATGCCGCCTTAAGATAAGTAATCATTGCACTAAATAAACAAACCAACGTTCTGATTGGATTAATAATGGTTAATACAATTTTCTTATATTTGGCTAGACCGTTCTTTTATCTTCTGTTAATTTGCTTGCGTGTGTTTTAGTGTCTTAAGTAGATTTTAGTCACCATAAAACCCGTGCCAGTCTCTCAGGCTAAAAAACCCCTTATCCATTAGATTTAGAATTAACATAGGTTTAGCATAGATTAGACTAACTTAGATTAGAAAAACCAAAGTATTAATAAATTGAAAGTGTTTCTCGCTCTTAGTGATCGACACCCTACTTACCACGAATCTCCCACCGACCGGGTACACTGCTTGTTAAAGTATTGTTTTTGGTTAAGTCGGCAAAATATAAATTTAAAACTTAAAATCATAAAATTAACACCACACAACGACACAATCAAGTGTCTACGGCGTTACATCAAAACTTTTATGGCAATGATTGTTCATTCAACATGGTTCTACTCATTTCTTGTAGTGTCCTATTTTTTCTTTCTACCACGCTATTTGATTGTGGAGTGCGTGGAGCCGAGAAGTTATGTGTAATACCGTTGGCATTAAAAAACTCTCCAAATTTCACTTCATTATCAAATTCCTTACCATAGTCCATCCTAATTGACACTACAAAACATCCTAGTTGGTTTTGTATTTTCTTACTTAATATTTCAAATTGTTCAAAGACTTCATTTTTAGTTCTAAGGAATCTTGTCCATGTAGACCTAGAATAGTCGTCTACTGTTACTAAGGTATAGAGGTTTTCTCTGTAACTCCGTACGGCGGATGGACCAAAGAGATCCATATGGAGAAGTTCTAAGCATCTAGTCGTTGAGACTAAATTCTTAGCTTTGTGACTAGCGTGAGCTTGCTTTCTAATTTCGCAAGCATCACAAAAGTATTGATCAAACTTAAGCTTAGGTAAGTTTCTAACTAGTTCCTTAGATGCTAATGATTAAATGAGACACATATTAGCGTGGCCTAACCTCCTATGCCACAAAGTAGAGTTTTCATCAATCGTTGCAATATAAATTTTGTCTTCAGGCTTATTTCCTAATTTCATCATGTATAAGCCTTTCTTTATAATACCTCTACCTATGAATTTACCTTCCTTAACAATTTCGCTATCATTTTCAGAAAATATAACTTTACACTTACTATCACATATTTGACCTTCACTTAGCAAGTTATATCCTAAATTATCTACATGCTCTACATTAGTAATTTTAAGTGAGCCATGAGAAATCGTACCTTTGCCAATGATGTTACCGTGTAGATTACTACCAAATATGACGTTACCTCCATTGTATGCGTTGTAGGTGGAGAAGAACTTTCGGTTGTTTTTCATGTGTTTAGAGCATCCACTATCTTTTATCCACTCATCAAGTTCTAAATCAACTCCAAGGCATATCTATTTATATAAGACAATAACTCAAACATTTGGTTCCCAATATCTTATGGGTCCAAAGTTGTTAGTGTTAAACATCCCTTGCATTTGTTGCATTTGATTAGGATATGGAAATGGAGAACACATTCCCCACGGCATGTACCTTTGAGGTTGGAAGTTATTCTAAGTTACAAGAAATACATGAGGTCGATTCTGTCGACCAACATTTCTTTTTGGTTTCGGTGTTTTAGAACGAGGATAAGAATTATTTACTCTTCTAGGAGATGGAGTTTTTGACCTAAAGTTTGGTTTAAAAAATCCAACTCCGGGTTTTAACGATGGTTTATAAAATTGTTTAACTTCATTATCACTCGCAACGGGAATTCTAACATTGTTTACCATTATATGTTTTGGTCTATGACCCAAAATGGAATTTTGAAAAGATACATATTTTTTGAAATCTAGGTGAACAGACAGGCGGTCCCTCAATTGCTTTGGGAGTTGTCTATGCTTTATGAGGGCCGCCCACAATGCTTTGGGGGCCGCCACCAGAGGACGTTGTATTTTGAGGTTTTACAAATTTTATTTCCTTAGTCCTGCTAGATGATGCTTCAAATGAGTTAAACCCTAGACCTGATTTATCTGCGAAGGGTTTTTTATTACTCAACATTTCATTTAAAAATGTGTACTCTTTTCAAATTGATTTAGCTTGAGAGCTTCCTCTTTGAGTTTTTCGTTATCGATTTTAAGTAATTGACACTTTGTACTATCGAGATAAACTCCCTTGTATTTCTCAAGCTTAGACAACTTTTCTTTTAACTCACTAATTTCATTTTCTAAACTATTTCTAACGGCTTTTAATCGTTTGTTCTTAGTAATTATTTTTAGACTCATCTTGCATAATCTATCAAACTCACTATCTAAGGTAAAGTCATCTATTAATGAATTTTCATCACTAAAGTAGGAGGATTCAGAACATACCTCACTAGATGCTTGAGCCACAAGACATGTTTCGTCTTTGGCCTTTTCATCATCTCCTCACCGCTATCACTCTAAGAGCCTCCGACGAATGCTCTTTGGTTCTTGTCTTTCGGTGGTTTTGGACATTCTCCAATAAGATGATTTTGATCACCGCATCTAAAACATTTCCTATCACTTTTGTCCTTCTTGTCATCTCGGCTTCTTTAGAACGTCCTTTTATCATTCCGTGGTTGTCTTACAAATCTTCCTCGTCTCTTGAAGAACTTCTTGAAGTCTCTAACCACCACGGCGTTCTCTTTGTCTTCACTTTTAGAGGTCGAACATTCTTTATTACTAGATTCCTTCTTAGCCTTTAAAGCAAGAGATCTCATTTCTCCTTTAGCTTTGACTATTTCAGAATCTTTCTTGATGATCATCTCGTAAAATTTAAGGTTCCCGATGAGTTCATCAAGAGATAGTGTTGTCAAGTCTTTCGATTCTTTAATCGCGGTGACCTTTGCTCTCCATTTAGGATGTAGAGACCTAAGAAAATTCTTAACATAATTCTTGCTAGAGTAACCTTCATCAAGAGCTTTTAGACTAGTAATAATGGTATTAAATCTAACAAAAGCATAATCTATAGATTCGTCTTCGGAAATGATGAATTATTCATATTGTTGTACCAAAAGGTCAATCTTGTTTTCTTTGACTTGACTATTACCTTGATGGATGATTAACAAAGTTTTCCAAATTTCTTTTGCAGTATTACACATAAAAATTCATTCATATTCTTTTTTAGGAAAAGCATTGTAAATAACCATTTTAGCTTCGTTATTTTTTGCAAGTCTTTTCTTAAGTTCATCACTTTGTTTTTCAAAAGGGACAACCTCATCTAGTTTGGTTTATGGATTATTTTCAATGGGTCAAAATCACCGTTGGTAATAATATGCCAAAGATCAAGATCTTTTGATTTTACATACATTTCGAATCTACTTTTCTAATAAATAAAACTATCGCTTTCGAAAAGTGATGGCCTTTGCATAGATTGCCTTTCTAGATATTTTTCAGAATCCATAAATCGATCCAAGCTTTAAAATACGATATATTTTAAAAATCTTGAGTGGCCTTGGCTTCTGATAACAATTATGGAAACTAAAAGAGGGGGGGTGAATAGTTTACCGGTTAATTACCGTTTTAAAAGTTTGTTTCAAAAATTAATTAGATTGTATGTTTTAATCAACCAATAATATGGTACAACAATAGATCTATCTACCCACTGATGACATCAAATAACGTCACTTTTATAGCATCATTTATCCTATGAAAATAACCTATTTTATATAATTATTTTAAAGAATTGTTATTTAATCGTTTGTATTTGAGAATTACAGTAATTATGGAGTACTTGGTGAAGATTAGCAAAAAGGTACGCATTCTGGAGCTTAAACGAAGACATTTGAAGATTACAGTTCTGAAAACCAATACACCGTATCCATCAAGGAAGATATGATGTATCTGTGTCTGCACTTCACAAAAGACCACGAAGGAAACAACATCAATACGCCGTATCCAGGGAAGACCAATACGCCGTATTCAAGCTATGGAAATAAAATATTCTGGAAGATATCGAACGTGGTCCCTACTCCAAGAAACTCCCAATACGCCGTATCGAAGACTTTCGATATGCCGTATTGACCTTTTTCTGGACCTTATAAATAGAAAACTCAAAACGAGTTTAAAGTGTGTTAAATCATATTTTCGATACCTAAACCATAAAAGTTGATTTTCAGAGGAGAAGAAGAGCAGAAGAGGTCTTGCAACGTAATTAATTCTATAGGAAACAACTTGTAATCTCCTATACTCTTGTAATCGTTTAGTTTTTGGTATCATTCGTTAACTCGGTTAGTTTACCTTGGCTAAATTATTACTCTTGTATTGATTATGACGTTTGAAGGCTAATACCTTCGGGTATTAGCCATTATTATGAAGATCTGAATGTTTGGTGTGTTTATCTCAATTGCTTAATTTATCGTTGCATTATTGATTATGTTTATCACATGATACTTGTTTATGTGCTTTAATATGCGACTTATCATTCAACTGGATCTAGTCATATGGACCAAGTAATCTAGATGGCGGGATGGCTCTCTATATAGTAATTCGTATAGGTGGAACAAATAATATCACTAATAACATCCTGCTTGCCTTGGTTTTGTGAACAAGTTAGGCTACCATAGGTCGTGGCGTATGACTAACAAATAACATTATGATTCTTTGGTATATAGTGGATTGTGAACTACCACCCAATACAAATTAACCGTTAAGCATTAAGTTGTAAGTCTCAATGAATAGGGTTTCGTACGACATACACCGTATTGTTCCACTAGATGAATTATAATCAATAATAAGAGCTATTTGCGGATAACGTTTAATGTGACAGGATTCTTTGTAACTAGATCTTATTAAGAAGAAACGACTAAGTCTTAAGAATGATATGCCTGCCTCGAGATAAGTAATCAATGCACTAAATAAACAAACCAACATTCTATGGATTAATCATGGTTAATACAGTTTTCTAATATTTGGCTTAGACCTCCTCTTTTATCTTCTGTTAATTTACTTGCTGTAATCTAAGCTTAAGTAGATTTTAGTCACCACACGATAAACCCCGTGACTCTCTCACTGAAACCCCCCCTTAATCCGTTAGATTTAGGATTAACATAGGTTTAGCATAGGTTTAACATAGAATAGAATTAACTTAGTTTAGATAACCAAAATATTAATAAATTGAAAGATTGTTTTTCACTCTTAGTGATCGACACCCTACTTACCACGAAACTACCACCGATCGGGTACACTGCCCATTAAAGTGTTATTTTTTGTTAAGTCGGTAAAATATAAATTTAAAACTTGAAATCATAAAATTACAACCACACAACGACACAATCAAGTTTTTGTGGCCACTACCGGGGAGTGAAAATTTAATCTTGATTTTTATTTGATATTTTGGTTTTTAACATTAGATTAGATCTAACCCTTAGGATTAGCGTAATTTAGATTAATGTATAATTTTGTATATGTTGTATATTTGTGTATTATTTGCTTAGTTTAATTGTTTGTGTGCTTAATTGTTTTCTCTAATACACTGTTCTGGTCGATAAACCGATACGGCGAATCCACTTCCATTGGATACGGCGTATCCAACCTTTTTATCTAATGTAGCATATTCATTCAAAAGATTAATACGGCGTATTCAGTCTTATTGAATACAGCGTATTGATCATCTGATACAGTAACAGAGAAGTGTTACGTAATCAAACTTAAAGCTCAAAATTTTATACACGCCCTTTTTCAACTGGTTCTACTAATAATTTTCTGGTTATTTTCAGTAATAATGACAAAAGTAATCAAGGGAGAGTTCGAGAAACTTGAGTCAGTAAAGATCAATGATGTTTTGCTCACTTGCAATACATCACCTGAAATTTTCAATGAAGAATTCAACCGGATGAGCATAATGGAAGACGACTTGTTTACATATGAGGTTGAAATTGCTAAGGTTAATAACATTCCATGTGACTTAAAAAAGGAAGACGATTCGGAACAATAAATGTCACATGAATTTGATAATGATATGGAATATGATCCATCTGATGTCAAATTTACTGAATGGTTAGCTTCAAAATTTTTTAACTACAAGACAATGGATCATTATACAATAAAATCATTATGAATTTATTGGGCTAGAGGTGATGATGAAGTTGAACTCACCAACGAAGAATCCTCTTATTCTGATGATGAAGATGAAGTTGCTAAGATTTTTAGGATCGAGACTAATGTATTTGACTTCGAGACGCCTTTGTGTAGGGCCTTCAAGGAGTTTAATTATCTTCTGCAAATCGATCCAGATGTACTTACTAAAGATATTGATGGATTTAAGACTTACGAAGAATATAAGGACGATTGGATATATGAGTGGAATAAAGATGTGCCATGGGTGCATAAAAGACCATGGACGAAGAATGGAGTATGGAAGGAACCAACTCTAGTTAAACATCATTGTAAGCCATTTAATTATAAAAGTGGGTGATCGGAGTGGCCTACCTATAGCTGGAAAGATGATGGATATTGTAACGGAGGGAACTCGCCAGGAGCTTACATAATTGGAGCCATACTCCGTTACCAAGATTTAGAATGGTACGATGCTTTGAAGGATAGCAAACTCAAATAATAAGCTTTAAAGAATAAAGCCATCATGGAAGGAATGATTGACGAAGATGAAGAATCAAGTAATGAAGGTTGGAAAAGATGGATTCAAAACGTTAATGAGTGAGGTCTTTTCATCTTGGCTTAAATCTTTTGAAATTATGACTAGAAGCTTGTTATTTTCCTCTAAGAACGCATACTCGAGATGCGGAGGTAACTCTTTAAGCTCGACTTCTGGAATTTCATCTTTTGGTTCATAAGAAGTAGCATATTCGACTATACTTTCAAGGGCTCAAATTGCCATAACTCAAAGCACTTACCCTGCACCCTGTAACTAAAAAAAACCATTGTATATCTTTTCCATTTTTCCTGCCAACCATCAATTAATAACTGTTCATTGGGTTTCCTTTCCCCTGCAACATATGGCCAAAACATCACTATACAATAACACAAAACAGACAAAAGGACATGTTGGCAATCCCTATATGTCCCATGGCTATGAAAATTGAAGTTGTTGAGATTGTTTTGGCTTGGGCACCACTCAAGACTTTAAAGGGTACAAGATTATTTGGGGACTTATCTCACACAGAAAAAAAAAGAAACACACAAAAGAAGGCTAGTGGACTATAAAGAAAAGAAGACAGTGAAAAAAAAAACTGGGTGTAGTTAATTGTAATTTTTTTTTAAATGTCTTAAATTTATGATTTCTTGTCTTTACAAATTTCAAAGCTCCTATGTAATCCTTTTACAATTAATGAAATTTCAGTTTTTCCAAGTTTTCAAATTCTTGTCTTTAAGTTTGCATTCAAGTTGTTTTATGTTCACAAGTCATTCTCATAAGCTCTTTTAAGCTTATAAAAACTATTTTTAGCTCATTCAAAGGTTTTTCAAAAGTTTAATGAAAGTTACTGTTTCATTACTTATAATTCAGATTTTCAAGCTTATGGATGATAAGCCAAAAAGGGATGGGCTTATGGACCAAACTGCTCTGTTTTATAAACAAGACTAGAGCTTGATACGAATAAGCCTATTATGCATTAATATTAGCTTGTTTGCGCAAAGGCAATTGTAAGTCACTTTTCTTTCTTCTAGCTTATTTACTATTCACTAGCTTATTTATGCTTTTCATTGCTTATTGTTGTTTATTATTATTGTTTAATGCTTAGTTATGTTTGCTTATTACTTGAATGTCATTTTGTTAAGTTTTCACGTAAAACTGCCATGTTATTGCTTTGAACTGCTTATCTTTATTTGCTTATTGTATGTGCTTATTTTTGGTTGGATTTTGCTTAAGATTGCTTATTAGTCTTTGCTTGCTATCTGTTTTTAAAAGTCCTTGCTTAAATCTTTAAAAACCAGTCTTAAAATGGATTTGTATAGCTTAAAGGAGTGTTTGGGTCAAGATGAAAATGGGTTCAAATGGTGTTTTGATTGGTTGGTCTCTAAGGGCCATGTTTAATTGATTTATTAAGTAGATTTAAATCTGTTTTTAGGATAGAAATATGTAAAATTAGTTTTAATGGTTTATAGCAAACCGAGGGTTTGAATCTGTGTTAGAGTTTAGTGATTGTTATTTTGCTATTTGTTAAGGTAATGGGGTTCATAACATTTAGGTGATTTATTCTGTTAGTTTTGAGTTTAAAATGCAGTAAGAAAGGGTTTGGATTGTGTGTAAATTGTCCTTTGGAATTAGTTCATAACTGTCATAGTTTTCTTAGTGTTCTTTCCAAATGTTAAAAGTCTCTTTTTCAATCTTAAGTTTAACTTAGTTAGAATCTACTTTAGGTTTTGAATTTTGGTTTGAAAAAAGTTTAGGTATAGTACTCTAGCTGTTTCAGCTTATTTTCCCCTTTTGAGCTTATTTGATTAGTGTAAATTAGGCCTGCATATTTGATTTTTGTCCTAGCAAAACTTGTAAAATCAGCATGTACTGAGCCTCGCAGCCTTTTTCATAACCCTTTTTCTTAGCTTATTTGATTTTCAAATTGTTTTCCAATTGCTCATTCAGAAAGCTTATTGGTTAAGCTTTAAGGTGATATAGCTTATTAAGCCATAAGGATCCATTAATGTGCTTAAAATTAAGCCCCAAAGTACCCTTGTAGGCTGTTTTTAGCAGTTTTTTCCCCTAAGTGCTTATTGACTTTTTTAGCCTTTCTGCTTATGTTTACTTGCTTAATTCTACGTTCCCAATTTTATTAGGAGTAGGTTGTTTTTATGTTTTTGCTTATCTTGTTTTATTTTAGCTTATTATTAAGTTTACAAATGCTTAACAGTTTTCCTTTATAATCATTAAGTTTTAAATAGCTTTGTCGGCTTATTTCAGTTTTCCAGATCATTCTTTGCTTTATTCTTGTGGCTTTTGCTTATTAGGGTTAAATGCTTATGTGTTTTAAATTTTTTTGTTTGCATTTGTTATTAGCTATAAAATGATGTGGCCAAATTGTTAGCATTTTTTAGCTTGGTTTTAAAAAAAGACAATGTTTCTTTAAGCTCATTTTCTGAGCTTATCTATTGCCTTTCAAAAATAATCTCAAAGTTTTAAAGGTGTTTGTTTTCAGCTTATTTTTATATAACTTTGTTTTTAAAGTTTTTCAAAAGAAAAAAAAAAAATGGAGTAGGGATAGTCAGGGTGAGCAAGGCTCGAACCACCTGGACCTCTACCCATCAAACATTATAGCATTCACACATGCACACAACAAAAACCAAATGCCCTTAGGTCTTTTTTGATTATACTTTGCATTGTTTAAATTAAATGTCTTAAAGCCAGAGTTTTATTATAAGCTGTTTTTAGACTTATTTAAAGTTACTTTGATAAGCTGTTTTCACCACTTCTTTTTTCTTAAATTCTGCATACTTCAAACTACTTTCCATGATTTTTTTAGATTTTTCCAAAAATTTGTTTGGTTTCTTTAATTAATTTTTTTTTATTAAAATTTGTTTTTTAATTCATAAAAAATAGATAAATTTCTTTTATCATTTTAGGAACCTATAGGAAAAATAATTTTGTTTTACGTGGGTTTAAATTCAAAATTTGTTTTTTTAAAGAAGGGTTTTGATCCACCCGTTATCGTTTTCTGTGTTTTTTTAATTAAATCACTTTCGTTTTTGTATTCCTAGTTGTCATTTGTTCTTACTTTTTAGTCACTTTAGGGGTTAAATTAAAAGTTAAAAATTCATTTTAGGATTAAAATTTTGATAATTTGGGTTTTTAGGTCGCGTTTTTAGGATTCCCCGTTTTGCGTTTTTAGTTTAAAATAGTTTTGCCTTAATTGTTTTTAAGTGTTTGCATTAATTTTCCCATAGTTTTAGAAAACCAATCTAAATCTTGTTCCATTCAAGCATCGATTATCAAAACGACTCTCAACTTTCAATTGATTCATGGGTGGGGATTATCGGACCAGGGAATCTACTTTTCGGATTTACTACATTGAGGGTTTTGACTATCCTTATTTTAGTTATTATATTAAACTATATTACTCTTATATATATATATATATATATATATATATATATATATATATATATATATATATATATATATATATATATATAAGGGTTAATCAGGAAATCAATCAGGCCTTTAATGAGTTTAATTATCTTTTACAAATCGATCCAGATTTACTTACTGAAGATATTGAGGGATTTAAGACTTACAAAGATTATAAGGATATATATATAAGGGTTAATCAGGAAATCAATCAGGCCTTTAATGAGTTTAATTATCTTTTACAAATCGAATCCAGATTTAATTACTGAAAGAATTTTGCGGATTAGTTTTACAAAGATTATATGGATGATTGGATTTAGAATGGAAACAAGATGTGACATGTGGTACATGAAAAACCATGGAACGAATTAATGGAGCATTGAAGGAACTAGCTCCAGTTGCACATCATTGTGAGCCCTTCAATTATAAAAATGGATGTTCGAAGTGGCCAACCTGTAGCTGGAAGGACGATGGATATTATAATGGAGGAAACTTACCTAGAGCGTACATAGTCAAAACGCACTCTGTTATCAAGATTTTGAATAGTACAAAGCTTTGAAAGATGGCAAACTTTAAGAAGAAGCTTTGAAGAATAAAGCCTCCATGGAAGGAATAATCAAAGACGAAGATGATGAGTCATGTAATGAAGGTTGGAGATGATGGATCGTCCATGAGATTATCAACCATGATCAAAGTGAAAGAGAATATGAAAATGAACAAGATGATGAAGAAAGATGCGAATTGTTTGATGATCAGAGCGGTCCGGTTTGATATGAGAAGATTGGAGTAGGATCAGTATTGGAATCTCGCACCCATACCAAAAGTTGAAGGGTTTCTACAAAGGAGTTTTGAATCTAGAATCCAACTTTATTCAAGATCTGAAGATGGAAGAATGGCTCACACGTGGGCACATAAGCGTGCATGAGATGGAGTGATGGAAGCTGGAAAAAGTCTAACTTAAAGACTTCGCTAAAAAAGAAAAGTGCTTCTTGGAGACAACCCGAACAGTTTTTTATTTATTTTTATCGAGTCTGTCTTCCTAGACATCAATACGTCGTATACACTCCATACCATACGGCGTATTGAATGTCTGGACGTTATCAGTCCTTTATTTTTGCATATTTAAAACATTATTGTCAGTTCTTTCAATACGACGTATTCATTATATGATACGGCGTATTTAGCATAAATGACCCGTATATATATTTTTCACAGGTTTCTCTATACGGCGTATCCAGGTTTTTATATATGACGTATTGGTCTCCTATACAGTTTTTTTTTATTTTTTTATTTTTTTATTAACCGTAGGATACCCGATATAGGATTGCATGGTTTTCTTATATTTTGCACAGGACCTTGCTAGAAAGAAATCGACAATGTTGGTGGAGTATCTCTATTATATGGAATCTTGTGTGTTGTAGTCATGCTGGTATCCAGATGCATTTACAACACACATTCTTGCTCATAAAATCAACATAGAGAATCTACCGAGCAAATATCAGGGAAGTTTCTCGTTCTAATTCTTTTAATTTTCTGTTTTTAATGTTTTATCTATACAACAAGGCCGTTGTATAATTTAAGTGGTGGGTGGGAATTAGAACGTTACTTGTCGTATTTTTCACATTAAAATTCTTAAATTATGCTTAAATTTAAAAAAAATTCAAGCATACTTTTGTTAAATTACTAGTTACATAACCTGCACACATAACCCTTGTTAGATATTGTGAAGATTTAACCTTATTCGTTTCCAAATGTTTACCTAAATCCCACAAAATATGAGTGTGTCGGTGATGTTGTAGACTTTAGAACTTGGCTTGGTATATCTATTCGAGACCACAATAATGAGTATCATGGATTTAGACGGAGTAACTTGTTTAAATTGGTAAATTTCTAGGATTACACCTCAAAAGGAAATAGCCTATATATGTTATGTTATTAACTAACTACACTAGTTAGTTAACCCCCGTATAAACCCTTTTGTTTACTCTTATTTTATGAGTAAGATACCCTTAGAAAAAATAGTAGAGCCAATCCTTTAGGATAACACCAACTGTTTATTTCGTTACACCTTTACACCTTAGCCTACCCTATTAGATTAAGTTCATTTATCAATTGCTAGTTGCTTTAAGTGTAAAGTATGTATTTCTTGTATCTTGTGTCATTTTCTATCTCTGGTATGGTTGGGAAATTGCACATTGCAATTGGGAATGTAAAAGTAGTTAAACTCGCGTATTTTACTGTCCGAGTATGAAGAATTATGGAAGATATTATCCAGAAGCTATTATGATCGTGAAGATGGTGAAATTACACAGAGATTCGTAGTTTAGTGTTGTTTAAAAAAATCGAAAAAATTAGAAAATGGCAACAAAAAAGGAGGAAATTCTGAAAATAGTCGGTTTGTTGAAGCTTAAACTGATGATATTATTTGAAAGAATGATTATTCGTTGACACATGGTTATAAATCAACGATGTAAAGTTTTGTATAAAGTGGTAGATATCGCCACTTGATTTTGTAAAAGTATGTATAGTATGGGATGATTAGGAGTTGACCGTTATGGGAACGCCAACTTAGGCTATTGATCTATGAAGAAGACGTTTGTGTAAATATTTATGAGTCTTTATCATGGTAACGGTCAGGAAAGTATCTAGCAACTTGTACCTTATCTGTTTGGACTTAATCTATTTGTCTTGTAAATTTTTATTTAACAACAATTATTTCCTTTTCATAATCTCTAACCCTTAGGTTTTATTCGAATGAGGATGCGAGCAATCACATGTGTCTATTCCGTAGTTATGGCCCTGTGTGTGTGATTTTGTCCGCCTTGTTGGTTTATTACTTTTTGGTGAAAGAATAGAAGATCTATACCCTATATCACTACTAGTCCTACTCTTTAGCTTATTCGAGCTAAGGTTTGAATGCAGTCATATGTGTCTATCCCATCGTTATAGGTGTGCACATGTATGTCTTTGTCACCTTTTCTGAAATATTGGTTTCGGTAGAGATTAGAAAGAGTGATCAAACCCTTTAAGCCTTATAAATAGACCTAATTTACCTTTATAAACTTGTTACTCCTTAGCTCTAGTGGTGGAGATATGTATCCTTGCCAAGCCTATGATAGAATACTCTTCACGATCAAGCAATTGAGCGAATTAGTTATATGTTACCACATAGATTAGTTGAGTAATTTGAGTGTTTTCATCTTTCTATTTCGTGAGGTGTTTGGTTGTGTACTAGTAATTAATCAAATAAATGCTTAACGAAAAAAATCCTTAGGGATACATTTTCATAAATTTCTAAAGGCTACTTGAGGACAAATAGGATTCAAGTGGGGGGATATCTGATGACATCAAATAACGTCACTTTTATAGCATCATTTATCCCATGTAAATAACCCATTTTGTATAATTATTGCAAGAATTGGTACTTAATCGTTTATATTTGAGATTTGCAGTAATTATGGAGTACATTGTGAAGATTAGCAAAAAGGCACGCATTCTGGAGCTTAAACGAAGATATTTGAAGAATACTGTTGTGACATCCAATACGCCGTAACCATCAAGGAAGATACGACGTATTTGTGCCTGCACTTCACAAGAAACCACGAAGAATTCAAGCTCAATACACTGTATCCAAGAGAATTTTATACGTCGTATCCATGATATAGTAATAAAATATTCTGGAAGATATTGAACGTGGTCCATACTCCAAGATATCCCCAATACGCCGTATCCAACTCTCCGATACGCCGTATCGACCAAA
>BQNB010113652.1:0-21899 GCA_026074375.1 Tanacetum coccineum
AAGGTGATTCATACTTTGGAGACTGATATAGTGAAACTTGTGGTTGAAATTGAGAGTTTTGGTATGAGTTCTGATGAGTTTGATAAAGAGACTGTGTTAGTTGATGAGTTGCAACTAAGGCAAGCGGATATAAGTTGCGTTCACGCATTAGACAAACTTCATTTGCATGAAATTCGTGTTGTCTCGAGCATGAAGCTGATCAATGTTAGTTGTGTGCAAATCCTGAACTAATTTGACATCAGTCATAAATTTGCTCCACTCAGAAGGAAGAGTATTTAAAAACTTGGTGTTTGTGAGTCCCTCTAAGGAATAGATCTCTGCAGCCTATTAAGGATGATAGCCAAAATGTATAAATACAACTGACTATGTAGAAACACTGATTATGAATACTATGTGTTAATGCGGAATCTTAACACAAGTACTAAGAAAAACAATGTAGAACTAAATAATAACTTCTATTAATCTGCTTTGAACGATTACAGATTACTAACTATTGTGATATGATTTTTGCTATGAGATATCTTAAGGTCGTGTCTAACTATGCCCAGAGGGATCCTTTTATAAACTAAGGATAAACCCTAACAGAACAGGCTTACAAAACGCATACATATCTTTTCCTAAGATATCTCATACATATCTCTTAAACGGTACTAACTATTTTCTACTAACGGTACTAACTATTTGATCAGTACTTACATTTTGTACTGTCAGTACTAACTATAACTAACGGTACTAACTAACTGATCAGTACTTAACACTTTGTACTATCAGTACTAACTATAACTAACGGTACTAACTATTTGTACTGTCGGTACCAAGTTAGGAAAACATAAATCCTAACACATATCAATTCCTATTTTAACTCATGCATATCATAATAGCAGTACTAACTATATAAGCTAACAGTACTAAGTATTAACTAACAGTACTAACTACTTAGTCTGTTTTCTTCAATCTTTAGTAGCAGTATCAACTTCAACCAGCAGTAGTAAATTAACACCAGCAGTACTAAGTTGTAGAGGCCTTCAAATCCTAACACTTTTGTCAAAAGTCCTTCCTTACCTGTTCTGTTTTCTTTTGATAATAAGGCGGTGCATTCTAATCATGTAAACATTGATTTGTTTCATGCTAGACTTGGGCATACTTATGTGTCCAAGCTAATTCATGTTGATATCTGTAAACATCAAAATAATTCTTAATTTTCTTATGAAACTTGTTTGTTAGCTAAACAACACAGACTTCCTTTTCCTAAAAGTCATACTAAGTCTTTGATTGCTTTTGAGCTTATTCATATTGATTTGTGGGGACCATACAGAGCATGGGGCTTTAAATGGACCTCATTACTTCTTTACTATAGTTGATGACTATTCTAGATGTACTTGGATTTATTTGTTGCATACTAAGGATCAAGTATTGTCTATTCTGTCAAATTTCTTGGCCTACATTGGAAACTATTTTGATGCTAAACCAAAGTTTTTGAGGTCTGATAATGGGACAGAGATAGTGAATAGTGAGTGTTTGGCTTATCTTAGAAAACATGGCATTGTACACTAAAAGTCTATGGTGTACATACCTCAGCAAAATGCTATAGTAGAAAGGAAACACAAAAACTTGTTAGATAACGCAAGGGCTTTAAAGTTTCATTTTGGATTGCCTGATAAGTTTTGGGGAGATTGTTACTCACTGCTACCTACTTAATTAATAAGATGCCCATGAAAGTACTTGAATGGAAGACTCATTTTGAGATGTTACATGGTGTACTTCCTAGTTATGAACAACTGAGAGTCATAGGTTGCTTATGCTTTGCAACCATTACCAAACCTCACAAAGACAAGTTTTCTCCCAAAAGTATTAGATCAGTTTTGATTGGTTATCCACCTGGTCAAAAGGGATACAAATTCTACAGTCTTGAAACACATAAAGTGTTTTGCAGTAGAGATGTTATATTTCATGAGACAGTTTTCCCCTTCAAAAAGGACAAATCAACAAATGAGTCTTCTTTGCCTGCTCAACAATGGCCTTCTGAAATGGGAGCACAAAATGATGAAGATGTTCCTAACGTTGTCCCTAAAATAACTACTGATACAACTACTGAGAATGTTGTCCCAAACACCCCTGAAGAAAGTACTAATACTCCTATTGTTGAAGAACCAAATCCTTCCACCACAACCAATCAAGTTCCTATTACCAGAAAGTCTTCAAGATCCAGTACTCAACCAGCTTGGTTAAAGGATTTTGTCACTTCCAAACACAAAGCTGGAATGGCTGCTGCTGATATTTCATAAACCAAACACCCTACTTATCCTCTGTTTTAAGCATAGGATTTTGAGCAATATCCTGATGAATATGTTGCTTCATTGGCTAATGTTTAAGCAATACGAGAACTTGTTTTCTATTCTCAAGCTATCACTGATCCCAAGTGGGTTGAGGCAATGAACAAAGAACTGTAGGCCCTTTAAGCCAATGACACTTGGACTCTCAAGGTGAATTACTTACCAAATGGAACAGTGGATAAATACAAAGCTAGGCTTGTAATCAGGGGTTTTAGTCAAAAGGAAGGATTGGATTACAAACATACTTTTTCACCAGTGGCAAAAGCTGCAACAGTAAGGGTTCTCATTGCCATTACAACTACAAAAGGGTGGCCTTTACATCAACTAGATGTAAATAATGCCTTTCTACATGGTTTTGTAGATGAAGAAATCTATATGAAGCCTCCTGAATGATATACTAAAGCTGCTACTGATCAAGTGTGTAAACTAAACAAGTCACTATATGGTCTTAAACAAGCTTCTAGACAGTAGAATCATGAACTTTCTAAGTTCCTAGTATCTTTGGGTTTTGTTCAATCCAAGCATGATTATTCATTGTTTATCAAAGCACAAGGAACAGAGTTCACAGCAGCATTAGTCTATGTGGATGATATTTTGTTGACTAGCAATTCTTTACAGGAAATTTGTGATACCAAGGCAACATTGGATAAGAAATTTACTATCAAAGATTTGGGCTTAAAGATATTTTTTGGGAATTGAACTTTGCAATACTGCTCATGGTACTTATCTTCATCAAAGGAAGTATGTACTTGATCTATTAAAGGATGCAGGCCTAACAGCAGCAAAACCAACTCCTTTTCCCCTTCCTCAAATCTTCATAGTGACTTTATACAAAGGTAGGCCTATTGCTGATGCAGAATCATATAGACTAGTTGGTAGATTATGATACTTATCCATGACAAGGCCAGACATCTCCTGTGCAGTTCAACATCGTAGTCAAATTGTTTCCTCTCCAAAAGAACCTCATTTGCAGGCTGCTATGCATTTACTAAGATACTTGAAAGGGTCAATCAACAAAGGTCTCTTTTATCCTGTTCAAACCAATATGAAAGTAGCAAGCTTTTCTGATGCTGATTGGGCATCTTATATTATGACTAAAAAGTCTCTCACAGGATATTGTATCTTTTTGGGCCATTCTTTGGTTTCATGGAAGACCAAGAAACAGGCTACAGTCTCAAGATCTTCCACCAGAGCAGAACTACAGGTGTTATAGGGCTGCCCAAACATGTAGCTTGTTTGGGTCATATTTGCTTATTTCTACATATAAATGCCCAAATTCCCATAACTTTGTTTTGTGACAATAAAGCTGCAAAGTAGATAGCAGCTAATCCTTGTTATCATGAGAGAACC
The DNA here is from genome assembly GCA_026074375.1 of Tanacetum coccineum. Classification (NCBI taxonomy): domain Eukaryota; kingdom Viridiplantae; phylum Streptophyta; class Magnoliopsida; order Asterales; family Asteraceae; genus Tanacetum; species Tanacetum coccineum. The sequence goes on from BQNB010113652.1 coordinate 3,684, forward strand.
AAAGACTTGGACATTGACAGTCATTTCACAAGGGACAAGGTTCAAGAAGGGTTTTTACAAACTGCCTATATTCCTTCTCATCTACAGTTAGCATAATGACAAAGGCTTTGCGGGGTTCACAACATGCTTTTCTATCTGACAAGTTAGGTTTTCAAGAGCTTCCAACTTGAGGGGAGGGTAAAGAGTATTATAGGGTTCATTTTCATTTTGACAAGTCCCTAATAGTTCAGGGACTAAATGTGTAATTTCATTTTGTAATTCAGTTTTCTTCTGTTATTACCCGCTTCACCTCCACTATATAAAGGATGGTACTCTGCTATTTCTTGTGTAATTGTAATCAATGATTCTCTCTCAATAAGAATCAAGTTACCTAAATTTAGCTTCCACATTACTTTTGATAGTTGCACCCACCACAGTAAAGTTGCGTCAAGCTTTTGCAAAGACCCAAGGTATCTGGAATGCTCCACCAAGCGGGACAGCAGAGAACGCTTACATTGATGTAATATTCCCCAAGAAAGGTGGGATTCCACCTGTTAACTTGTTGTCCTGAATTACAAAACGAGCAAGTTTTGAGAGTAAACTCATCTCCTTGGGTATGCTTCCAACTACCTTATTTCGAGCGAGCCAAAGGTCTTCTGAGGTTTTAGGTACAACAGACAAGTTTTTGGACATGATTCTCTGAATATTATTTATAAACTAAGAAAAAGATGGCGTTATAGGTTAGCTAGATAGACGACCAAGTTCATAAGGAATGTTTCTTGAAAGCTGTTGTTTTCTGAGAGAGCTTGACAGAGGAAGCTGAGGTTTACTACATGAGGAGATAACGAGCCTTCTAAGCCTTGCGAACGCATCTGTAATGCAGTCACTAGTTTGTGCCGCTTTCCACGTTAGAACTTTGTATGGATCGTGGGTGATCATTGACTTAAATGACAACAACGCGTGATAATCAGTCTCATTACCGCCATAAGAAGCAGAGACGTGGCGAACGTAAGACATATTATTGTAGACCATAACAGAGAAAAGAAACATGAGAGGAGTTGATAAGGTTAAATGGACAAAAGCTATAAATAAGTAATATACTTTTTGTTTTGTGCTACTATGAGTAACATACTTCAAAAAGTATCAACATGAGTAATCTACTTTCAAAAATTCACCAAAATGTGTAACTATTGTTTTTTTTTATACACTTCAGCTGCCACCTAGGATGCCATGTGTACAGCCAATGTCAAAGTCAACTTCTTAAACTTTTTTTAAAAAAAAGTTGACTTTTACTTTAACTGTCAAAAAAAAATTAATTTTTTTTTTTTTACTTTTGACGGTACAAAAAAAATTTTTTTTTTTTTTAAAAAATACAAAAAATAATTTTTTAAAAATTTTTTAAAAAAAAAGTAGACTTTACCTTTTTAATATTTTTTTTAATCTTTTTTTAAAAAACATAAAAGAAAGTATAACAAAAAAAATTAATAAAAAATTTTTAAAAGAAACAGAGTTGACTCTTGACTTGGGCTATCACATGGCGCCTATGGTGGCGCTTGAAATGTATAAGAAAAAAAATAATTTTTACACATTTTGTTGATTTTTTAAAAGTATGTTACTCATGTTAATAATTTTTTAAGTATGTTACTTATAGTAGCACAAAACAAAAAGTAAGTTACTTATTTATTGCTTTTGTCCTAAGTAAATCATTGCTTGTGGTAACTTCATTTTTGAAAATTTAGTTAAGATCATAAGAATAAGCATTAGCCTTTTATCCTTAGCTTTGAGCAAGAAAATTTGATCGATAATAATTAATTGCTATGTATAAAGAAGAGTTGGGGTAGGGGAGGATCATTTTTGTATTATAACTTTAATCATCCACTAATTCCTTGACTAATAATAACTGATTTACATGTATAATCTTATCATGAAAGACTTAGAAGAGTTGGGGTATGTGAGTTCCCCCACCAACCTAGAGGTTCTGGTTTCAAGCCTCGCTGTAGGCATGTATGAAATATGTGATATAGGTTGTAAAAAAAATTGCCGTTCTAAAAAATATATATTCCTTGACTAGTAATAACTAATTTCCATGTATAATCATATTCAAATTACTTTGAAGAAAATTAGGAGTGGGAAGACTAGACTTATATTGCATTATAACTTTAATCATGCCATCCAAATAGCATGACTAGCATCACCTATAATTTAATTTAAGGTATGTAATTAGCAACTTTGACACGTTTGACACCTTTGACACCTTCCTTATGGCTTTAGGGAATATAATATAGTAAATTATAAATTAAAATATCTAAAAATATAAAATATTATTATAAATAATAAACAATAATATAAAATTTAATTAAAAAACTAAATTGTAAACAATCAATCCTGCATTTTGGTACATAACTTCTATACTAGAAGCAATTATTTAACGTAAAAAATGTTTATAAAAATGGCGGGGTTTGTAAGGAGGTTCTACATCGAAACGCGTCGCTGCTGGCCAATTGGTATTCATCGGTTGTTCTTCGGTAACGATGTCTTCTGTGGTTTCCCCCATTTTTTTTGTTTTTCATGAAATTGTTGTAGAAGACGGTTGTTAGCTTATCTGCTTATAATTTTTTAGCTTAATGTTTCCGGCTTATTTTGAAACCTGAGAGTATTATATAAGTTTGTTATTAGATAAAAAAAATATATAAGTTCATAAGTTTCAAAATAAGCTAAAAATAGGGTTTATGAAACATAAAATGAAAAGATATAAGCTCATAATAAGCCCACGTGTAAGCTTTAAAAAACACCCCCTCAAGTGGTTTTTTTATTTTACACGGATAACAATGGCAGTAAGCAATAGTGCTTAGCAATAATTGTGTGTTTAATAAATTGTTTGCAAAAACTAAATGCTAATGTTAAATGTTTTTTTATGTAGCATCTTTAAGAACAAACATTATGTTAAACGTTTATTGAAAAAAGAGCTTCTAAATCTAAATGCTAAAAGTTAAATGATCTTGATATATCATTGAGAAACACTCATATCTTATTCTGAATATGTTTATAATTATAAGGGCGTATGATTTAATGTAAAGAGATTAACATGCTTGATTATTATTCTGAGTGGAGTGCCTATCCCGATAATCACTCGACTTCACTCGGCTATATGTAATGTAGTGGAGTATTTGAGCCGAGTGAAAAAGAGGGTGTAGATGTGTTTCACGTGTAGTCTCTCCTCCACTTTAGTAGCCACACCCTTGACGCAAGGGCACTACATCCAACATTATAGCAGAACACAATTTTTATTGTTTTATAGTTAATTGTGAAAGTACTTTTAGATACACTTGAGTGTTCATTTTGATCATTTACTCAATAGTATATGCTAAGACCAAGTGTAGGAATGTCTTCATTCACGTGTGGTAGTTGTTATGTGTTGTTTTGCTCACCACTACTAGAAAAAGTGCTTTGGAGACCTGTTTGAGATGAAATCGAGACTGGTATTTGATCCGGTCTCTATGAGGGGGGGCTCTCCATATGAAAATCAAATAGGGACCGGTCTCGACAAGGTAAGTAGGAAGTTTTGATGATTACATACTTAATATAACAAACTAGAGGACCGGTTTTCGTCATAAAAAAACAGCCTTTAAAGCCTAATAGTGACCGGGTTTAGTTTAATAAAGTGGCCCTCCATGCTATATTTTTTAAATAAAAAAATTTGGCTGCATGGAATTGCTTATTGAAAGTTGAAACTACTAGCAGAATTTTCAATTAGCAATCCCAAACAGCACCACCTAAAGGTGTATTCAGCAAGCAAACCCAAACAGCCCCTTACGAATCATATATTTCGTGTTATAGTACTAAACTAAAAGTAATTTTGAGTTCTAGCTCCACCAAAAACATCATTAGCAAGTATATAAATGTGACTTTGTGGACCTCTAAATGGAATTGTATCAGATAATGTGTAAGCAAACAGCTAAATCAACAACCAAATCACTTTACACTAACCCTACAACAGTGTAATACAATTTGTGCTCAAACGGATATCGGAAACACTTTGGCTAATGAAACATGACCTGAGTTTAAAAAGCCTCTCACTTTGATTGTGGTATTTGCATAGGATTATCAGCCCAACTATTTATGATTTGGTGTTCTTTTTCAACGCTTCCAGAGGATAATGTACGCGACTACAGGAACGTAAATTTTATTATCGGACCGAACTATTATCAAACAAGTTTCAAGCTTGTATTTAAGTATCATCTCAAACCCAAACACTTGCAAAACCATGAATCACAACTCTTCACATACTGATATAGCTATTATTTACATCTAGACACAGGTTAAAAACTTAAACTTACAATTTTTATACCATAACCACATAACAAATACTTTTTTCCAGCATTAATAAAACCTCAAAAACAAAATACACAAAAAAAAAAAAAAAAACACAAAAAAAGTGTTAACGAAACATCTTTTAAACATTAAGTAGTATATTTACCGTCTTATTACGGAATACTAAAACAGTCTCAAAACATTACATAATAAGTGTGGTCAATAAAGGTCTCACAAAAATTATGGGGAGTTTCATCAAAAAAATGGTGGGAAGTTACTTTTTGGGACTTTGGTTCTCTTGGAGCTATCAACAAATAAATGGCGGGCAATTCCGAGTTACCCTAACTTCAAATTTCAAAATGAAATAATTCCAGGTTTTACAATTGTACCTCGGGTGGAATAAAGCCAACAACAACAAGATGTAATTCCTCATCATTCATGAAACTTATGAAGTAACCATTGGTTTACTCAACAGAATGACGAAAACAAGAGTTAAAACAGATGATTTGGAGATTTAAACATACTAGCTTGTATGGGTATTTCTCGGTAATTTTGAAGTATGGGTTCCAACCAAATGCTCATAGCCATCTTGTAGATAACCGCGGGTTGATAGCTTAGTCCATCCAAAATATACTCCCACAGGATGTTCAGCAAGGACAGATGCATACCCTTCCACTGATAAATTAGATGAAACAGTAAATATAATCAGTGAGTGAAAAACTAGTGATTTATATTTTTCAATCTATATGAGTCTATGATTTGTTGACGATTATCAAAAGCTGAGCTTTGACCCCCAATCATAGGCTGGGGTCGGCATGAGTCGCCTGCTAAACCCACTTAAGATTGAAAAGAAAGCCTAGCTGTAGGGTGGTAATTTCGACGAGTACTTTAATTTTGAAATGGGTCGATTCAAGTTAGGTTCTATCGCTAGCGGGTATAATAAAGAGACACGTCAGTCGTGTCGAAAGTCCCCCGAAAAACAAAGGCCTCATTAATCATTTAACTAATATTTTTATATTTTTATATTCCGAGTTACAAACTCTACGAGACATGAGTGCATGTCATTGTACCTCGGGTGGAATATAGCCAACAACAACAAGATGTAATTCCTCATCATTCATGAAACTTATGAAGTAACCATTGGTTTCTGATATGAGCATAAACAGAATGACGAAAACAAGAGTTAAAACAGATGATTTGGAGATTTAAAACAAACTCAGCTAGTATTTTAACTAATATTTTTATATTTTTACTAAACTACAATTTTAATTATGATATTTGACACACAATTTTTTTTTGCAAAACTTGCAAACATAATTTTAGCCAACCCACCCGACCCGTTCTTTTTGCCTCACTTCTACAAAGCAAAGACATAATTCCATCATACCAATGGTAGGTAAATGTACACAAAAAATTTGAATGAAACCAAAAAGTAATTGCAACTGAACCTGTTGGTATATCCCAAGCACCATTGAGCCACGACAATAACCTTTGATGACAGGACCGAAATACGCCAAGGTTCTAAAGGTAAAGTACTAGATCAGTGAGAGATATTTACAATCTTCAAAAGGCAAAGCAACTTATCATGTTTAATCTTACATTTCCGGACTTCATCACCGCTAATAATGACTGAAAATGACTATTTCCAACCTGCAAATGGTAACTAATTAGAATACAACTTAAAATCAATACATATGATGTTCAACGACTTTATCATAAAACGGTTTTTCCATTTTACCAGGATGATAGCTTATCTTTGTTTCAATGCTATCTATTGGAGAGTTAGAAGCCAACGCCATTTTCACTCCATGGCCCTTCAAATGATTAATCAAATGATAGGCCCACTGGTTGTGCATAGTAGTTTGCGCCATCTAAGTAGCGTAATATAGTCATAAATTACTAATTTTATTTGCACAAAAGGTTAGAGTAAGAGTGGGGATGTTACTGATCAGACACCGTTGGGCTTATTTCTGAAAGCAAATCTTCATTCGACAAAGGAAGACTATAGTATCGACAATAGCAGCACTAAAGTTGTTGTTAGCCATTTCAAGGTATCCAGTTTTGAACAATTAGAATAGAAGTGTGAAGACTCGGTCAGTTCGTTATCCCTTAACTGAAGGTACTCAAGATTTGGTAGCTGATTACCAAATTTCTGAAGGAAGACTACCAGTGAGGTGATTTTCAGCTAAGGAAAGATTAACTAGGAGTGAGAGGTTGAAAATGGAACGAGGGATGCTTCCGTATAAGTTGCAGCCACCAGAGTAAAATGTAGTCAAGCTTTTCCATACGGGTTCTCGACGCAAGAGAACACTTCCATTGATGTGATATTCCCCAAGAAAGATGGGATTCCTCCTGTTAACTTATTTTTGCTAATTTCAAGACTAGTAAGTTTCGAGAATAAACTCATCTCCTTAGGGATGCTTCCACCTAACTTAATTTCGAGCAGCTGAAACACTTCGAGGTTAAAACAACTAACATAGTTATACTGGAATGGACCTCCAATGAAGTTGTTTCTGTTAAGATAAAGATGGCGTAGCCTAGATAGACGACCAAGTTCATGAGGAATGGCTCCTTGAAAGCTGTTGTTCCTGATAGAAAGCGTGCGGAGGAACCTGAGGTTTCTTACATGAGGAGACAACGAGCCTTCTAAGCCTTGTGATTCTAGTATTAAAGTACAGTCCACAATCTTTGTGCTGGCTTCCACATAAAAATTACAACTCCATTCACATAAATTGAAAGGAATCATTCCACAGAGGTTAGAACTTTGTCCGATCAAGGGATACGTCGACTTGAATGACAACAACCGTCGTTATACTCAGACTCATTTACTGCAATAGGAAGCAGAGACGGTGGCGGAAGTAAGACATGTTATCACAAGACCGTAAATGAGAAAAGAAATAGGAGAGGAAGTTGATAAGTAAATTACTGCTTGTGGTGACTTCATTTTTGGAAATTTACTTACAATTATAAGAATAAGGATTGGCTTTTTATCCTTAGTTTTTGCATGTTAAAAGTTTGTGATCGACATGCAACTTGTGCAATGAATGGCTTCCACAAATTCCTTATCATCTTGACATATACATTTCATTTGGAATATAGTAGCTAGTCAATGATATCACAGAAGACTTTTAAGAACACTTGGGATATAGTACATTTATTTTGCATATAACGTATTTGAAAGTGTAATAATAAAATGTAAAATGACGTAAAAGATAAACACATCTTTTAATTTAGTTGCGTATCAAATAGGAGCGTTTAAACAACATTCATAAGCTAAACCCTCGTTGCTAAACACTATATATTTTTCAAAAACGTTTGCCAAACACCGTTTGTTATTATGTTTCCTAAGCGCAATTATCAGATGTCCGATACCTGATATATAGTTACAGAAAGGAGTAACAAGTAACAACAAACAACTAGTAGAAACAAAACGAATGAACACCACCGCTAGCAGTTGTACCTTCCATTTTAAACGAATGACAAGTAAATATATAAGTAGATGATGCGATACATATGTGTGTTGCGCGTGTAAGTTTGGGGTTTACATGAGATCGACCAACACCACCACCAGCAGTTGTACCTTCCATTTTCAGTTAATCTTTACTACTTATATACGGTGAATGCCCATTCTTGAAATTTCAAAATGATTAAAAATAAGTGAAGTGTTTTTCCTAAAATACTCCTTAATCCCCCTTAATACTTCTTAAACTCTTATCTTAAATGGCAACTTTATAAATTTCAACTTAGAAAAACAGCTACACGTCAACTTAAAAAACAATGGACAGTCAAACGTTTTATCAATTTAAAATGAAAACTTGTAAAACACACACGTTTATCTTTTTTAAAACACACAGTTGCTTCTTTTTTATGATTTAAAAAAAACACACAAATGAAAGAGAAGACTTTTATATTTAATAGTTTTCAATAAATCATCCCAATCTCTACTATTTAAACACCATAACTTTCTTCTTACTTTTCTTGTAATTTGTATCTTGATGTTGATGTCATGTCAAATAAAGAAGAAAAAAACGTATATGTACTACTTATAATGCATGCATACTTAAGATGCTTAAAATTTGAGTAATGTGAATTGTGAAATGCCTATATTTACCTCTTAAACTTAAATGCTTAAATGGTATTTAAAATATGATTAGAGAAGGATTGTAGATGGTTGTGTTGTTTGGTTTCCTGTGTTGTACTGTGAGGACCCGAGAGATGATTGAGATCATGAAGCTCGGGTAACACTTAAACAAACCATCTTTGTAATGTGTGTGTAACGGTTGTGCCCAAGAGAATGAACTTACTTGGTGAAGTTGTGGGGGATGCCTTCAACTTATAGTGAGGCATGTAGGGTTTAGAGATAAACCATTTGATGGATGATCAACGCCTGTGGGGAGGCCACACGTTGATCATTTGGCTAGCAGACAATGATGACATGTGTTGTTGTCTGTAGATAAACGTAAGGAACAATTTTTAAATTTTCATAACCATTAATCAGAAAACATGTAGCGGAAGTAAATAAAACCTTACAACGATTTTCCATGAGCCAGCAATCCATATCCGTTTTATAACTAATCAAAATAAACACAACAACTTTGTGTACCTTTGTTTGGAGTGAGAGATCGTGTCTCGGTTTGTGTGCTACTAGAGGGGGAGATTTAGGGTTTTGGAAACTCATAATAAATTTTATGATAACTCTTGTATTTATAGGCTTAATGGATATTCACCAAAATAAAATAAAGATAATTACCAAATATAAAAAAAATATCCATATATAAAAGATTTGATATTATCAAATAATATCTTCATAATTAAATAAATAAATCAAAGACCAAAAGTCCAGCCCGACACACCCTAAGGTGGTCGCCGGTTCGTGGGCCCAACAAAGGGAATGCATCCTATTTTAGGCTTCGGCCCAAATCCCATCCTCACTTAAATTAGTGCAACTAATTAAGTCCAATACAATTTGTTGAAATGACCACTTATGTATTTACGATAAATATATAAAGTTGTGATCTCGAGCTATTGTCTGTGTCCTAGTGAATCGTATATTAGTGGCATAATTTAATCTCGTTTACTATGCACACAATCCTATAAACTCCCACTTGTGCATGGTAAAACCAAAACGACCAAATACCAAAGAGTCAATCTTCTAGCAACGAGCTTAACCCGATACAGCCGGCTATTGGCTAGAATATCCGGGTCTTGGCCGTAATATCCAGGTTTTTGCCGAATCTAACCGAATATAGCTAGGTCTTGGTCGGATCTAACTAGATATATCTGGGTCTTAGCCGAAATAACCGGGTCTTAGCCGAAATATCTGGATCTAACCGGATATATCCTGGTCTAGCCAGATATAGCCGAGTCACGCCACACAAAATCGGGTCTTCGCCTATAGGCGGATTTTGTTCATATAGTGGTCGTTTACATCTTTTATATAATAAAAGAATTACATCATTTCAGTGTTTAATAGCCAAATCGATCTTATAAAAAATGGACCAATCAGGTAGCTTGATTTTGACATGTAGGTAAAATCGTGCGATCTGATTAGTTAAAAAAAGAAAAAATTGAATCCAATTTGGTTATAATTGAAGATTCTGTTGGAAGAATTTGATGGATAAAAAAACACATAAAAATATATGTGTCAAATTTATGATAACAAAAACTTTAAAAAAATGAGGTAATTAATAAAACTTTCGTGGTTGAATTTTAAATAAATTATATGGAGTTAAGTGTAAATTTATAAATTTTCATGTTTTTTAATCACTCTAAAAAAATAAACAAATAACTCCTTAAACTTATACCCCTGAACATTATATTTTAAAAATACAACATATTTGTTATTTTAAAAATACAACATATATATGCACAAATTTATTAATATCAAAATTAAAGAACGAATTGTGTATGCAAATAAATACACGATGTTGTACATATATGAACAACTCATGTTTTTCTCGTTATAGTTTAAGTAAGAATATTTGTAACCTTTACCCTTTTTGTGTTCTAAATATTTCATTTATAGTCCTTTGACTATTTGACTTTTGTCAGTTTATTCAGATTTTTGTACCGTGTTGACGGTGGTGATTTTAAGAGATATGTGATGAATTGTGGTTTATTGTGATTAATAATCCCTTTTGGAAGGTATTATTGTGTTGTATGTATTTCGGGTGGTTTGACCCGTGAATTTTGAAAAATGCCGAAAAACAAGTCTGACATGTCCGTTAATGTCCAAATGAGTTTTGAAGGGTGAAACGTGAAAATATGTGGTGTAAACACTCTAGGTTAATGAAAAGGTATTTTTAAAGTGAATAAAAATGCTAATTAACTTTGGGGTAAATTTTACGGTTGAGTTTTACGAGTATTTAAGTGATCCCGACACGAAAAGAAAGGCCCGAGACCCCATGGGATACCATGGCCGGTCAAAAGAAGACTAGGGAGACAAGGTGGCTTAATTTTAGCTAACCTTGTCCAAATTGTACATAAGATGCTTTCCTTATCCTCATTTTTACACATAGTTCATTTTCAAAATCAAAAAAATATCCTCTCCCTTCTCTCTTGTGTTCGTCCGCACCTACAACACACACACTCTTATAATTTTTGAAGTTTGATCAAGAAAACATGAAGACATAAATATTTGGGGTTGATTCTAGTGTTTGGTTATTCATTTAAACAACGTTTGGGTTGTCCGGTTCGTGTCGAAATCTACAAATTTGAAGATTTTCTTGTAAGTTTTCAAATTTAAATTTCGTTTGTCCTTTTGGGTTTATTTTGATGCATAGATGTTAGTTGTACAAGTTGATCGTTGTGAAAATTGATTTTTGGAAGCGAAACGAAAGAAAAAGGGGGTGTTTGGTTCGTGTAAAAAGAAAAGGAAAAAGAGGGTTTTTGTAGTTTTGATGTCGTGGTCGTGATGGTTGAATAATATATGATGCTAGAATGCTTATTTTTTATAGTAGCTTGTATGGCTTATTCGGGCTTATTTTTAAGCTATTTCTTGGCTTATTTGGGCTTATAGGCCACGAATGGATTCCCAAAATCACTAGGAAAGTGATTTTGATTATTTTTGTGTTATGGCGTATGTTGTGGACTATTTTTGAGGCTTATGGTAGTAACCAAATTAATATTTTTTCAAAGAATAATAAAGTAAATTTTTTTAAAAATTAAAAAGGATGAAAAAATTAAGATATTAAATCGCTCGATAAATTTTTGTCTAAAATTTTGTACCGAAATTTTAAATTTTTGAAAATAATAATATTATAAATATTTAAACAAAACAAAACAAAGAAAAACTTATAAAAAAAAGAAAGGTTCCACCAGACATCCCTGTGGAAGCAAAAAGACAACTATACCCTCCTTTTAGATCTTCGTTAGTATTTAACGGGAAAAAAATTTGCACCGTTTGTCCCAATGGGATGTAATCGTTGCCTCTAAACATTGACGATGGGATTGTTTTTGGAGTCAATATTTAACGAGAGACGTGAGACACTTTTTTTAAAAACCAAAGGGATGATTTTTGCACTTTACTCTAAATTTAAACAACATAAACCTGAACATACATGACACTTAAACAAAGTTAAATTTTTGATCCAACAAAAATCTTTTATAAAATATAAATCGATATTAATACTTAATGAAATATTTTACGTAAAAACTAAAATTTTAAACACGAGCAAATTTTTATATGTTCGTATACTAAACTAATTTTTTTTAAATATGATTAAGGTGAAAACCCCGTGCGTTCACGGGACTTATAACTAATATATGAAGACATGACTAGATTCAAAATACATATCAAGTGGGATGAGAGTTTATCTTGCTCTCATTCTTTACGTGGTGAAAAAATAAAATTTTTGGTAGAGAGAAATGAAGAGAAATAAATCTATTTTCATTTCTCAAAGATGTTTGGTAGCTAGAAAATACAAAAAGTGAAGAAAATAGAATTCTCGAGAATTAGCCTCTTTGTAATTTGATTTCCACTCGTTTAAGTTTTAATAGTGGAAATGGAATATCTCCATGGTCCTTTTTTAATTAGGAAATTGACAAGGTAAAAAATAAATGGTATAAATTAGGTAAGGTCACGTGACACACATTTTACACAATCATCACCATTGATCCCTTATTGTGATTATTACAACTTATGGTAAAAGCCATAAAATACCTACTTACTTTTAAATTCGTTCCGACTTGATACACGTACTATTTTCGTCTTACCTACACCAACGTACTTTCAAATATTGTTCCAATATCACCTATATAACCATAAAAATGAGCTGACCTTTTTTTAAACTCATCTCCCAATTTAAAAAAATTTTACAAATTTTGTTTGTACTTTATAAAATCTTAAATTTAAAAAAAAAACTTTTTTCGTACTTTTTATATTTAAAAAAAATTTACGTTATTTTTTGTAAAAATTTTAAATTTTTCTACAAAAAAATTCTTACTTTTTAAAATCTTAATTTTTTTTAAAATTAAAAAAATTCGTAGTTTTTAAATTTTTAAAATTTTTTCTAGGAAAAAAATTAAATTTTTAAAAAGTTAAAACATAAAAAAGTAATAAAATTCGAAGTTAAAAGTAAAAAAAATTTAACTTTTTTATTTTTTCTTAACATTTTTAAAAACTAATTTTTTGTTAAATTTAAAAAGTATGAAAAAAATTAAATTTAATTTAAAAAATTAAGATTTTAAAAAGTACAAAATTTTGTAAAAAATTTTTAATTTTTTACTAAAAATAACGTAAAAAAATATTTTTTTTTAAATATAAAAAGTACAAAAAAGAATTTAAATTTATTTTAAAAAATAAAGATTTTAAAAAGTACGAAATTTTTTTAATAATTTTTTAAATTTTTTAAACGTAAACCACGTAAATTTATTTTTTTAAAACTTAAAAAGTACGAAAATTTTTTATCTTTTTTTAAATTAAGATTTTGAAAAGTACGAAAAAAACTTAATAATTTTTAAAATTTTTTAACGAATAATAATGTAAATTTAATTTTTTTAAACTTAAAAAGTACGAAAAAAATTATTTCTTTTTTAAAAATTAAGATTTTTAAAAGTACGATTTTTTTTTTAAATTTTGTAAAAAAAAACAAATTCTTTATATATAATAACATAAAAAAACATTTTAAATTATTTTATGTGATTATTTTTTAAGAAGACAAGAGTAATATAGTCATTTTAGGGTTATATTAGGGTCAATATGGGTGTTATCTGGAAAATATTTGTAAGAGTTTTTGGTGTAGTTAGGACGAAAAATAGTACGTTTGTTAGTCGTGACGAATTTGAAAGTAAGTAGGTATTTTAAGGCTTTTACCCTACAACTTTGCTCTAAATTTTCTACCAAATATCTCAATCTTGTTTTTCATGTACTTCGTGTAAGATAGTGATAGAGATTTTGATATGTATAATTCAAAATACGTTGCGTGAGCTTGTTAACTTTAGTTATGCAAGCTGCGTTGCATATTGAGATATTGGTAATGTAAGTAATGTAATAATGTGAAAAATTTCCCTGAAAAAGGTGGTTCATATATAATAAATAGATAATACATTGCATCTAACTTAATAGATAGATATTTACATTGATAAAAATTGCGGGTTGTTATAGTCTCCACCCCTTAAAGAAATCTCGTCCCGAGATTTAGTTGAAAGTTATAGTGGTATTGTTTAGGAATAGATATAGGTACTGGGAAAAAATATGATCTTTATGTTAGGCTAATCAAGGTCACAAGTCCACATGTGTGATGTATTTATAATTATGTTGCGCACCATAATTATAATTGCCTCCTTTCACACGTCTACTTATTTTCAAGACCACACCTCTTGATGACAACCAATAGAATTTCTCCAAATCTTGATATATCTTGTCAAAACTTGGGTGGATGGAATACTTTGATTTATAGGACCTGTGGGTTATGGGTCTACCACACTTCTGCTGCACCATTCTGATCATAAAGAATCATTATCCATTAACCTTTAAAAGTCAACATTAAATAGGAATGCTATCACAAGTCTTTGTTAAAATTTTCATACCTAGTGGTATTGAAATCATTTGGTATTGTATAGATTTTTGTGTGGTTCCTTGTTATTACGTTACAGGATATAACGAAATTTTTTAGAATATGGAGATCATGGAATGAGTGATTTAATAGGAGGCTTAGTGTTTCTAGGTACAAAGGTTTGAGAAAATCGGATAGTAAAAGAATTATAGTAATCCCGGGTAAAGATATGAGTCATCTTATTACAGGATATATAGGATAGACAAATACAAAATTGGTATCATGAAACAACGAGGTATAATGGAATCACCACTGTATAAATAACTTGTCTATATAATCTACATAGCAAATTTTTACAAGTGTCAATATTCATACATCTAGTGGTTGGATTCTAGAAAACTATAAACGACACAGATCTAATATGGTGGTTTTCCCTTAAGTTCTTGGATCTTGTTTAGAAGACTTTTGATGACGAACATAGACATAATCATGAAGGATATCCTGGGATCTGAGGGTTATGGGCCCACTATGCTTTTGCTGCGCTACTCTGATTACACTCTAATTTGGTTTTCCGGGAAACTAGTTTATAAAATTTAAGGATTCATTAAAGGGATAGTCGGGTGGTGATGTAGTTGACCTAACCGGTGATGAAGATCTTACTGATGAAGATGGAGATATTGGAATGGGTGATTCAACAGGTGTTTCAGCATCTTTAGGTGGTGAAATCTTCTCGGGAGGAAAGAAATCTTAGGAATCAAACATCGGCGGAGGTACAATAGCTGGTAAAGCAATAATAACTTGAGGTGGTGGAATGCTATCATATCATGAAAAAGTGAGATAGATAGTGAGGATAAAAAATCTTTAGTTAAATCATCTGAAAAGTTAGGAGAGGTGTTTCCTGGTGAAGCCAGATAATAGTCTGATAAAGCCTGGATATAGTCAGGAGAATGTGTAGTGGAAAAAGTATCCTCAACATCGGAATCAGATAGGATAATAATAGGATAGATATATTCGGGAGTAGACATAATTCTGTATAACAACTCAGAGTAAATAACATAAGTTATTTATATAATAGTATAGTAGTTATGTATTTTTACATACTATTTGGAAAAAGTAGTGGCATCTTTACAATTCAGGGAATGTAGTGGCACGGAAGACATTGATGGCAAAAGAAAAGTAGTTATAGTTAAGGTTTTACCTTTGTTCTCTATAACCGTGAGCTCTGATACCAATCTGTAACACCCTCATTTTTACAATATAGCAGCGGAAGCTAATCTGGGGTATTACTTCATAGTACAAAAGTCATAATCATAGAAAATGACTCAAATGAGACGTTTTTAAAAGATACGTTATCATTCATTAAAATCAGAGTTTTACAAAGGCAGGCCCCAAAATCTAGAAACATAAAATGTGAATGATAACAAGTTTTAGCCATCTTCAAGTCCATGCCACTCCATGCCATAAGTTGCTCAATTACCTGAGATAAATACGCATAAAAAGGGTCAACACAAAGGTTGAATGAAATTCATAGGTTTGAAATGTAATAGTTAAATACAAGTTATCATAATGGAAATATTTGCATTGTAGGGATAATTATCATGGAGAACATTATTATCATGGAGAACATTATTATTGCATCTAAGCTCATGAATCACGTATTTAAACTCAATAGAATCGGGAGCTTCTACCTGAGACATACTAGGAGTCACTATTAAAAGAGATACTAGGAGCTATTATCCAAAGAGATGTTGGGAGATATTACCCAAAAAGATATTGGGAGATATTACCCAAAGAGATATTGGGAGATATTACCCAAAGAGATATTTCCATGTACTTAGGTAATAATATATCAGGATAGAATATAGTTTAGAAAACACTTGTATTCATGGTTTATAGCATGTATTACATGTTTATAAAGTATTTAAAAGATTGAAATGTGAGGTTATGAACTCATTAAGTCTTTGATAAGTAATCACATTGTTATAAGATAAACGAGTATGTAAAAGAGTTTGTAACAAGCATGTATCCCCCTCGCGGGTTTATAAAATATGTAAATAAGTAAAGGCGAGGTTATGAACTTCACCTGATAGGTAGTTGTAATAAATATTCCAAAATGAAACCTGATGATCTCATCACAATCTTAACAGGGAAGGTTGATATAGCAAAATGATAGTAAACAACTACGTCATGTAACCTGAGTAAATATGTCAAGTTTTAGGAAGATTGTACTCTAGAACTTTGGTTCTAAGAGTTTAATATTGTTATGAGTTTGATTGGAGAATTTGGAATTATTGTATCACCGTTCGGGCCATCATATTTCAGAAGTCATTCAGTAAACGTTTGAGGAGCTAGGGCACTTTAAATCGTAAACCCAACAACTCAGTCAGAACGTAATACCAAGATGAAACTCCTTAATATGAAGCTCCCTAGTATTGTGGTACGATATAGATTCGGGATAGGATTTTTAAAATCACATCGATGATGAATTATATAATAGTTATAACATAATCGGTTTTAAGCATTTTGCTCAATAATTGGAAATGATAAGCACGTCAAGCGTTAATTAAAGTTATGTCTTATAAGGTTTTAAACACATTTTTACACTTTTTCAAAATGTTACATTTTAGACCCTTAAGAATAAAAAATGGCAAAATATATCCTTGGAGTTTTCACTTTTACAAGTTTGGTCCTTCTAGTTTAAAAGATGTACAATGTAAACCTTGTACTTTGAAAAGTGACATAATAAACCCCTATAGTTATAACTTTAGAAATATGGCAAAAATAGTCCTTGTACTTATAAGTTTTCAAAAGTTACAGTATATACCCCTTGCATGAAAATGATTTACAAAACAAGTTCAAAATCCATAATAATGATATTTTTCAATATGAAAAGTAATTTACAGGTTATAGCTTATTAATATAAGCTAAAATATGAAGGTTTAACGTAACAAAAGTTCAAAATAACGATTCGTTAAGCTAGAAATCGAAACGGGTCAAAATTAGGACTTTTAGCTTTGTACGCCTAGAATAATAACTCCAGGGCTTCTTTTCTTGGTTTCTTTGCTTCACTTCTGGTCTTGGGACTTCTTAGGACCTTCTTGAGTAGAGATTTTCTGCTATTGGGGGTTATAGAAAGAAGATGTAGGGGATGAGTTAGAATGAAGGGTTTACACCCTTATATAGGTGCGAATGACCCTTAAGGACCAAAGAAACTTAATGGCCAAGTCTTGTACATGTGTAGCAGCTAGGAGATGATGAGGAGAGGCTATGGTATAAGTATGAAGGGCTAGAGAAGTAGGATTGCAATGTGGAAGGTGCTAGGGGTGTTTATGTGGCCATGGCATATATGGAGGAAAAAAGATGTAATGTGGCCAATTTTATGACCAAGAGATGGAAAGGAGGTGCTTGTAAGATGTTATGTAAGGTTATGGTGATTTCATGGAGGTGGTAGGGTGCTTGGTTGAGTTTAAAATGGGTAAAAATGGAGGGAAAATGAGTATAGAGTTCAAACTTGCTCGGGTTAGGGTTTTTGGTTCAAATTTCGTGTACAATGGAGTAATGAGGATAGATTATGAAATGTAATGCTGTAATTAAGTGTTTATAACTTAATTTGATTAATGGTTTAGGTTAATAATGGGTAAAAACGAAGAAATGGGTCATAGTTTAGAAACTAACTCGGTTTTAGGGTTTCTTGGTTTTAATTAGGATTTTGAGTTAAAAAATGAGTCTAAGTGATTGAAATAGAGGGAATTGTTGTTAAAAATTTGAGCATATCTTGTTAGTACATTGTACTTAATAGTTTGTACAAGATTTGTTAGGAAAACGAAGGTAAAATAGCTATTTTAGATGTCATGCTTAATGACTTGTACATTGTGCTTTTAAGGGCTTGTATATTGACTTGGAGGGAGTTTATATTTTAAATGAGATGTTA
>BQNB010113653.1:0-21898 GCA_026074375.1 Tanacetum coccineum
AAATAAGCCCTTGAGCTTTGCCTTAAAGTTCCCCTGGTGCAAAAGGGGGACTTTGGGCTTGTTGTTCTCATCCTTTAAGCCAACTTAAGCCCAAGTATTTGGCTTATTTTAAGAGCTTATAAGCTCCAGTATAAGTCCTCAAGGTTTCAGCCCTTGAAGAGCTTATTTGGTTGCTTATTTTTAAGCCCAAACTCAACCCTTGGCTGTTTTTAGTTTAGCTTAGGCACAAGGATTGCTTAAGTTTTGACTTTAGCTTATTGTGCTTATCCCATAAGCTCAAATTGTGTCCTAGTAACTTTTAGGTTAAGATTAGATAGTTAGTGTGCTTATTTTCCTTTTTCTTTAGCTTATGTGTTCAAGTCTTAAGAAATTTTGCCATTTAAGTTTGCTGTCACATTTAAGCTTATTTTATAGCTTATTCTTTTGACCAAAGTCAAAAGTGTCTTTGTTAAAGTTGTTAATTATAAGTTGTTCTTTAACTTTCATGTTTTAAGTTTTTGCTAAAAATCATTTTTTTAAGCCAAAAAAATAAGCCATGTCGTAGGGTTCGATTTGTACATCTTTGATAGTGCGGGGTTACACGTTTTAACTAAAGTGTAAATTTAATAAACTTTGCCCGCCTACCCTTTAGTTTAGATTTGTACACTTTCTACCCTAGAGTTTAAAAAAAAAAAAAAGGGAAGATACTTGGTCCGGGTGAGCAAGACTCGAACCCGAGACCAAGCAATACATCCCCTTTAACTCCCACACACACTACCACTGCGCCCTTGGGTCTTTTTCGTTATAGACTCAAGGTGCTTAGTATTTAAGGGTGTTTTACCCTTTAAGCTTAATAAGCTGTTTAGCTTATTTTCGGGGCTTATTGTATAAGCTGTGGTGTGCTTTTCATTTTTCGTAGGACCTTTATAGTGTAAAGTATTTTTAGAAAAAATTTCAGATTTTTTTGTAATCATTTACTATTTTTTATAATTTAATTTAGTTAAAAGTTTATTTAATTCATAAAAAATACAAAAATTATCAAAAAAATATTTTGCTTTTTTAGAAAATTTTCTTTTGTCATCTAGTTTGTAGGAAAAATATAAAATTTTTCGTAGGGTCATTTTTATAACTTTTCATCGTTTAAAGAACGGGTCCGGGTACGGGTTTTTGTTTTGACTCGTTTTTGGGTCAAACGAACTCCGTTTTCGGTCTAGTCTTTTTCATTCTTCGTTATTTGATCCCTAGAGTAGTTTAGAAGTGAAAATTTATTCGTAGGGTTATTTTTAAAGATTTTAGGTTTTTCCCCCTTTGTTCGGGATTCGTGCTTTCGTTTTTTAGCTTAAATTCATAATTTTTAGGTTTTTCTTAAACGTTTTTGTTTGGTTTTAGTCCGTTATTGTTTTAATTTGACTTTTTCAACTTCCCCAAAACTCATTCCTTCCTCAAACTCAAAATCTTCGATCGTAACGATTTACCATTCCAGCCTCGTTGGGATTTTACGACCCGGGAAAGCTCTATACTACTTCTCGGTATCATTGACTCTGCTTTTAGACTATTCTTACTATATATTTGATTATTTAAATATTATATATATATATTAAGGTGTAGTTAGAGCGGATCAAGTAACATAATTATAAACCTTTAGAAATTAGTGGATGCTTTTACGTATAAAGGAAAAAGAGAAAATTAGGAAAAAAAATAGGTAACCGTCAATTCTTTTAAGAAAAAAAACATAATAGATCTTGATATCCCTCAATTTGTTGAGTAATGGAGTATTACCTAGTAGTGAGTAATGGATTATTACTTTCCTTGTAACAAACCGTAAGTTTTCATTTCTTTACCTATTTCTTACCCCTTATACCCTTTTATCAAGGATGCCCTAAATCTCCGGGTCCAACGTCAAAACAACAGCGAAATGCTGTCGTTTTTGAATGCTTATAGCTCTATTGAGTAATAGAACAGCCGGTGGTCACAAGTTAAAAAAAAGTTGAATAGGCTGTTTGGATCGGAGTTCGTTTGAACAACCAACAGTATCGAGCTAGAAGAGGATAAAAATAATGTTATTACAGTTCTTACTACTCCTTTATAGAAGAAAGGTTATCTTCATACAGCAAATATATATACATGTAAGACTCATATCAATATATGTCATGTCGCTAGACTTGTATGTTTTTTGTCATATAACTTCTACTACCAATATTCTCTTCATCTATATGCACTTGCCCCAAACACTTTCAACTCGTAGAAAGAATAAAGCATTAATCGAAATCATACAAGTATTGCGAAAATCGGGCTTAATATATAGTTGATATCAGACAGTATGAGTCTATGAGATGTTATTATACGGCTCTTGGACATGGTATCGTACTTTTGTACGTTACATCCGACGAGGGTACAATAGTGAATCGCATAAAAAGTGTGATAGCTAGTTATGGCAAGTGGGTATTATCCTGAAACTGATGAGCAAAGCAAAGTAGAAAAATTAAGAAGCATGCATCATCATCAAGCATTAGCATGGCACCTTTTTAGAGTTTAGAAAATTCGATGGGACTCTTTAACCCAATATTATAAGAGGCCCCCTCTTTTGGGTGGTTTATTTAGCTATTGGTTTTCATTGTTTATATTGACAAAAAACTGTTTTGCGGTATAGTACAATGTTTATATTTATTAAAGTTCAATAAATTAGTTATAAGCTGACCTTTAGATTATATAATTTGTTCAGTACGTATATATTATTTTCAGTAGTAATTAATCGATTATTAAACAAACATAAACTTAGTGAAGAAGAAGAATAGAAGATGCATGATAAATGCCAATAGAGAGAGGCTTTTTTAATTTGATTAAATATGGTAGTGGACTTACGTATTCTCATACCAAACATCCACTCAGCGTTTTAAAACACACTCTTTAGATCTAATGTAATCCATATGTAAAAAATATGGGGCCCATATGTACCGGAATACAAACTTTTCCTATGTAAAAAATATAATATTTTTCTAAACATTTCTTTAGAGTTTAGAATTGCTATATTTCAAAACACACTCTTTAGATCTAATGTAATCCATGTGAAGGTTGTGTTTTCAACTGAAAAGTTGTAGATAAAAATTTTGTTAGTGACAAATACTTCAATCGATGTGATTATTTCAAGGTTATAAATAGCGTGAAGCGTGACGTAGCGGCATAGGCAAGCCTCAAGCTTTAGCGTGAGGCGTTGCGTCATAGCGTGTTTTTAAGGCGTGACTCAAAGCGGCAAGAAAACTATTTATTGAGTGGTCAATAGTAGTGAGATAATTTTTAACCCCATTGTCAAAGCAGAAGAGGGTGGGGGGGGATTGATTAAAAGAAAGAGTTGGACTAGGTTTTGGGCTTGTGGTTATGGGCTTGGATCCGGGTATAGAATTTTAGGGTTTTTCTGGCCCATTAAGGGTTCTAGGGCCCAATAAGAGGTGAGGGGTTATTTTTGGACTTTGGTGAAACTTGGAGGGTGAAAATAGAATGTTTTTGGGTTTTGTCTTTTATTGGTTGACTTTTGTTGACCAATGTTTGACCATTTTGACTGGATTTGACTGAGGCTTGACTTTTCTGGCTTTGGCTTTGATTCTTTGGCTTCTTTTTGTACTCTTCTGATTCTCATGTCCGTGATTGCCTGTTTTTTTTTGTGATTTTTTATATATCCGTACCTGCACACACAGAACACAAATACAAGCATATTTTGGCCATTTTTGGTCTGTTTTGGGTTTATTTGGGTTATTTTAGGTACAAACGGATATGTGTATTCTACACTTATCAGGCCTTAGCTGTAACTACAAAGGAAAAAATAGTTTGCTCGACTGCAATTCAATTTATTTCGCTAACTGATTCTGGTGCTCAGACTTGAGTTACATATGTATTAAATGGAATGAAACCTATTTTACCTGATTCCTATCGCAGATGAAAAGTATTTTACCTAATAATAGCTCATGATATATTTGCAGGCGGTGGGCACGGGGTGGGCATATAAATGCTAAAAACTAAGTGGAACGTCAAAAGTCAGTCTCAGCAGGTGGTTTTAAAGTATGAGTCTTGGTGATCTTCATCATGATCATGATCATGATCATGACGATAAGAGCTTGATCCATTTATGGTAAGATTTTTTTTTATTGTGATGATATATGCCATAATTTTTTTCATTCCCCTAAACTGTATGGTGTATCATACATAATTCACTCAGATTTGTAGTTTATTCACTAAGATTTGTAGTTTACATGACTATTGATCAGTGCTAAATACGTCGTTTATCACTAAAAAATACTTTAAAATGGGTATCCTAAAATGCTGCAAAATGCAAATGTGGACAGTAAATGCTTAGCTATATCAAGAACCATGTTATCCTTTATTTACCACTATACAAAATGGGACCATGACAACCCTTATTCAGCTTGATCTGTAATATTGCAGCATTTTATACTTATTTGAAATCAACTTAAACATAGATAAGTGAGTCAAATGTTGGAAATTTTGGGATGAGTAGGTAAATTTGTGTAAGCGTTAATTAGTTGCTCTGTTTTGAATACTTTTTTCGAAAAGGAACAATGGTCTTACTAATCAAGTTTAAATGGTTTATAAGTAGCTTATTGTTTGCGAACCAGAAACTCTAAGTAACCAAACCTCTTAATCATTTATAATGGATTCTTTTCAATTGTGTTCAATCTTTTTAGTAATGCTTATTGAATTTCGCATCGAATTAACGTTATGTGTGGACACCATAGAATTTTCAGAGACACGTAAAGTGGGTCAAATAGGATGTGTGACTTCTAGGAAACGGAACACACAAACAAAGGATGCGGATGATGCCTTTGAGGCATATTCGAATCTCTGTGACAAAACGGTTAGCGAAGGCGTACAGTAGGTTACAAGATGCACTATGCTGAATTTTGTTCTGAAGAAACCACAGATTCTGAAGTGTTTCGAAAATACACGGAGCTTTGTGCAACGACTGTAACGAGCACGTGTTTTGGCTTACATCAGCACTTCTCCTTGCTAAAGGTGACTTTATCTTTAGGTATTTGGCGCTAAGGTTGTTTATTGTTCAGTTTTGGTATTTAATTTTTTTGGTTTATTTTTCTCCTTCCGTCCACGGGCACTCAACCCACCAGGCCTTCGGTTTCAAACATCATCATAAAAGCGCCGGTGAACCCTGAAGAAAGAATGATGTCCGCTACAGGAATTAATTTTCCAAGAACTGTTGGTATTATGAAGGTGACAATTTGTTTCTAAATTTCATAACTGTACATTCACCATTTACTCTTGATATTTACTGATTCAGTTCTTTTATCGTCTTCTTTAGCAGATCATAATCACGCTAGGTTCTGTTTTCCACGCCACGTACAAAGATTCGGTTGGAAGGTCCTCAGGTATACCCAAAACTATGCGGTAGGACTCAAAAACGCATGCCATGATACACCCTCCACGATATGTAGCGGTGTGTTTGTTGTAGCCAAACTTGAGTCGTTTCTTATTTGATCGCTACGACTAACGATGCCCTTTTGATTATTTTGGTACGTTCCAGATTTTAAATTAAAGAAAAAAAAGCTATTGATCCAAGCTAAAGTCGGAGGTAAAGGCGGGAAGAAAAACCCTGCGGGTTGGTAAGGGTCAAATTGGAGATTTTTTTTTTAATGCAACGAACGATCGTTAAAGCACCATAAACGCATAGTTGAGTGAATGTAAACCTTAATTCAAGTTATGCTTTTTTTGCGTTATTGTCGGAACGTTGAATCGCTTTTTTATTTGTAAATGGCTTACAGGAATCAGTTGTCCTATGGTGAAAGCAAGCTTGAAGGGACTCATGAACCAGGGAACGCATCGCCGAATAGTATTTTTTAAATATGAGCTCGACCGGTGGGTTGTGTTAGGCTTAAGGACAACGATAACAATTGGGGGTAAGCCCTACTTTGACTAGAGTCGGGAAAATTTCAGGTGGACTAAGCTGAAATTGATCATTGGTGCAGTATGGTGGTGTGGTACAATACGTACTAATTTTGTAAAGCAAAAGAGCTAAGCTGCAGTAACATGTTTGCCCCCTCTTTCAAATAGCTACAAAATTGAATAACATCTAACGCTTTTGCATTTGTCTTCTGTAGAAAACCAAAGTCGGTGTCATGTGTCGCGGATGCACCCTATTCGCCAACGACATTTCGGGAAGCAGGCATCAAACAACATTCAACTAAAGGAAGAAAATGTTTGGAAGAGAAGAGAGTCAGGCCTTAGTGGGCGTGAGGGGGAGCAGGGCTTGCGTAACCGGAATCTGAGAAACTGACTCACAATGGATGGTATTGAAAAAGGATGGTACCAACTATCTACTATTTATCATACCTTTTAGAAAATGGAATGGTTCAGGTGCTAATAAGCAGATATACACCTTATGCGCCTTCTTACCTGTTTGGACCTTTTAGGTAAATTCTTTTATCTGACCATTTTGACCCATTAAGTGTTATCCTTGACCAAGACTGACTTATTCATAAGATGGGTTTAACTACTCATTTTGATATTTTCAGATAGCTTTTTGGTTCAATACTAGAATACCGGGAGAATATGAAGACTTCTGAAAGGATGTTAAATTACCAGCATGGTTTAACTGCAGTGTCACTTTGCTTTGGAAAAATGGAACGGATGGTTGAATTCGTAACCGCTGATCGTATACCTGATCATATAAAAGGTATATGATCATCTTCTGTCATGCCTCCTTTTAACCAACTCATCTTAGAGGTCTGTTTGTGGCATATAAATATATGTATATATTTATGTGTCATTCTTTTATAAAAGCTATAGTCTGTAACACGGTAAACCTAAAATGTACGGGTATATAAAAATTTACAGTTCAATAACATGTATAAATTTCTATTAAATAATGGATGTTTAATAATTCAATGTCTTTGTTGTTACTTTGTTGCTACTGCATTCATCTTACATTATTTTTCATGGAAAGGTTTGATAACATAAAAACTCGCGCTCCACAGCGAAGCGCGAATTAAAAACCTTGTTATAGTTATTCTGCCAGGTTGGGCCCACTGTTATCCAGCCACTTTGTTAGAACAAGCGTGTACATGTTCATATATCTTTAATTTTTTTGAAGAATAATAAAAAGTGGGGTTAACTAATAGCGAATCATTAGAGTTGTACATGCTTCTTTATGTTTTGAAACTGATGTATTTTATTTTTTTAGTATATAGAGATTCCTAGCTTGTACATTTAGACATATAGGTACATGATTAATTAATATTACCATGTTGATCATAAATTGAATCATAGTTAGGATACTTCATAAAGAAAAAATAAGTCAAAAAGATAAAACTCTAAGGGTAAATTACACCGTTGGTCCATGTACTCATTCCCGTTTAGTCTCTAGATAACGGAAACTCTCATATGGGATCCTTTTTTGGCACTATTGTTGCCCTTTTGGTCCCTGAAGCCCCGTTATACCTAATGACGGTTATTTCCGTCGTTATCTTAGCCACGTCGCCCTTCCAATGAAGGAAACAATCGTCTCTTCACTTTAAATTTTGATTGCACCGCTGGTCCATGACCATTAGGGTACTACAGTAACCTAGTAACCTGTACTGCTCTTATTTTTTTGTTGTTTTACGCTCGCACGGTTGGTCCCTTAGGTCTTTTTTTCTCCCGTCCTATATATCCTTATTCCCGCCTTTTTTCCTTTCCACCCAACACCCAACTTGTCATAAAACACGATTCTAAAATGATGTTGCATGTAATTTACATTCCAAGTCATATACAATACCAAACAAGTGATTTACATGTAAAAGTAAAACTTAAAAATACATATTACTTCAAAAATCAAAAGCATACAGACCCGAAATACCTAATGGACAAATTCTAACGGTAAATTCTAACAAACATTTGACAAAGACGGATTATCACACACTTGCAAAAGACGGAATGAACTCATAAATGTTAGGATCAACTGAAATAGGTTGAATGAACTCAACATCATCATCATCCATTTGATTAGACCCAATATCAAATATCTCATTGATAGTATTTGATATTAGGTTGTATTTTACAACCTTTCCAAATAATTTTATCACCAAAAAAGCATCATCTTCCCTTTCTCCCAAACCAATACTCCAAACAGTTGACCGAATCGACCATCCTTCTGGAAGTGGATTCATTAATTCCTCAGTATTAACAAGGTACCTAACCGACCACACGAAACACCCTTTCATCATCTTGTAGATAGTAACCTCGCCAATATCATCTCCACATACAAGAAGCAAACACCCACGTGACTCGATAAATTTCCCTTCCATACGCAACATTTGAGGTATTTCCATGAGTATTAAAATTGGATCATCACTATAGCCGCCAAAAGACTGTAAGAAGTTCCTTCCCCTATGCAACCCATGAGGAAATTATATGGTTGTTATAATTGGATGGTCATGGTCTTTAATATTTAATTTGTAATGCTTAAGCTGCCTATTCTCAGTTTCTAGCCAATGGAAGGCATCATTCCAATAGATTGCACTGTCAAAATGATCACAACTGAAGTAGTTAAATCGGTCCCTACATAGGCTCCAATTTCTCGTCTCTGAAGAGTATATTTGAATCTCAATGTCACAAGATGTGCGTTCAGCTTGCACCACTTTGTAGTCAAATGATTTTCTAGGATCAATGACCATTCTTAATACAACACTTCTGTAAAAACGTGAATCATCATGGGAGTAATATGGTTGCGGAAGCCTTTTAAACAAATTAGTGGATGAATTATGTACGTAATAAAAAACAGGCCACGCCCAACCAGCACAAAGAAGCAAACCATTGCAAGACTGCAAGATCCTAACATGATCAACTTCCTCAACGGAACCAAAGGAGTTATCCATAGTGGATTTTCTTGAGTCAAGTCTGGAATCTAACGACACAAAATCACATTCAAATAAAGATCTACGGTGATTAACAAAAAGACCAGCAGGATGATCAAGGTTAAGAATTTTGCTGCGATTAAGAGTGAAAATAGGGGATGTGATAATTCTTAACCATTGTTTTGATACGGTTGTAAAGAGATGGATACATAGAATAGGTAATCGGATTAATATTTTAGTCAAAAGGTAGTCGTTTATAAGGACTACGTGCGGTTGTGCAGAGTTTTTTCGGGCATGTGTGCTACGATTTTGTGACATCATCTCCGATAACTAGTGATTTTTGAAGTTGTTGCCAGAATTATTAAAATGGAATAGAAATAGTGAGTTAAAGCACTTTGGGAACACATAAAATCGAGTGGGAAAGGCACTTTGGAAACACACAAAATCGGGTGGGAAAAGCACTTTTGGAACACACAAAATCTGAGACATCATTAAATAGGGAATACAAGATACAAGCTAAGACCAAAATTGCAGAGATGAAATTTGCAATTAAAGTATTTTTCTAGTATGGTAAATTTTAAAGTCAAATTCCACTTACCAAAGTCAAAGTCTAACAAATAAACTATCACCGTTGATCCCTATCCTTAAAAGATAATGAACTGGTATTATTTTGGACACCACCCCAATTGACTTGTAAAAATCAAACTTATCAAAACATATTACTTTAACATTTAAAAGTATACAATGCTGAATAAGGTTTCACCATAGTAGTTCATAAGTAGTTATTCACATTCAAGCAACATTATTAAAGTGGACATAAGATGCATAAGCAAAATATTAGATGCTTGAACATAAATTGTTTGATCAACTACCATTCAATATATGATCAAACAAACCTTAAAGGTAACAAATTCATTGTTTTTTAATTACTACTGTTAAACACAAACAAATATGTCACTTTTTACAATGTCTATTGTTAACTTGAACAACAACATTTCCTCTTGTTCAAACCTTCCTTTTTCCCTTTCTGTCTTGATCTGCAACTATTGCATCTTTTGGTTTTCTTATTCCAAAGGTTTTGTTACCAATACAAGCTCATGTATGAGCTATTGCAAGGCCTAGTATGCAATTCCTTAATGGAACAGGGCTTTTAGCAGGAAATGATTTAATTTGAACCTTTTGGGTTACAACTTTATGAGTTGCAACCTTTTCTGGCTTGGAGGTGGAACCTTTTGATTTAGCTGCAACTTCAAATTTTGCAATGTTCTCATCAGTTGTATCATCAGAATAAGGTGTTTCATCAGAACTTTTATCAAACTGAATGATAATGATTTCTGTAAATAAAAAATATTTGGTGAACAACCTATTTGTAACTAGAGGTACTGGTAATATGGTAACTAAATGTCCACTTTTACTTCTACTTCATCAATATATCAAGCTATTCATTCCACAAGATACATCAAAATAATTGCTACCTTTGTTCGGTTTGTTTTCTTTTCTTTGAAGCATCTTCTTATTTGTTAGATATGCAAAGACCTTTTCTAGATTCGATATCATGTCTTCTAGGTTATCCATCGTGGCGTTCATATCCACGGTGCCGTTGTCATCTATAAAGAAAAAAACTAAAATAAATAATAGACCCTCTCAAAAGAAATTAAACATGGATTGGAACTTTTAAACAAAAACAATACCAACAATCGGCCAAACAGGAAAGTTGCTTCCAATACCACCAGTTGCATCCATTTGCAAAGAATTATGATTATTGGGTATAATCAAGCAATTAGATTTTAATATTTTGTTTAAAATTAAGGTTTTTGTTTGTGTGTGTTACACGAGCAGGCGATGGTTTTTGTTTATATTGTGTGTGTTAGTGTTTATGTGAAACAATTATATCCTTCAATCGCGCCCAATTGAAAGTTGTACCCTTCAATATGTTAGTATTATTTTTTTCATCTGTAGTCCCTGAACTTATAGATTTACTTTCAACATTGGTCCCTAATCTGCTAGTTCACACATGCAACTTTCCCGCCTGTTTTTTAGGTAAATTACACCGTTGGTCCCTTATCAACATTAAATGCTCTACTTGACAACATTTTGCCTCTAAAAACAAAGTTGCAAATATGGTCCCTGTGGTTATACTTAACCAAATGGATGAAAATGCCCCAGAAATAACGGTTAAATTGGATGGAAAAATTGGTCAACGGACCGGTCAACCCAATATGGGGGTGTTTGGTTTATGATAACATAACACGCTTGATCCCTCACACACATTCAACAATCATTTCCACGGTTGGTACCTCAACATATACAAAGTTTCGCATTTAGTCAAGATTTCAACAAATTTGATAATGTTAAATACAAGTTTTGTCCCTGAACCCTAAAGTGTACCTTTTAGTTTGCCGGGTAATTTTCCCGCCTCAATAAGTAAACCTTACAAGTATCACCAAAAAAATCACCCCATCCATTTCATTTAGATATCAAAAGTTACATTTCACTTTCATCTATAAGTTTTTAAAATGGTTGAACGTGATGATGAAATCAAGGTATTGGGAGAAATTAACATTGAGTTAGAGTCTGGCACTAACAAACTGATAGGGAAGCTTAGCTAGGAAAAAGTTAGTCAAGAAGAGGTTCTTAAAGAGTTTAATTCGATGGTTGAACGTGATGATGAAATTAAAGTAATGGGATAAATTAACTTAGAGTTAGAGTCTGGCACTAACAAACTTATAGAGAAGCTTAGCCAGGAAAAAAATAGTCAAGAAGAGGCTCTTGAAGAGTCTAATTCAACACTGGATAACATTTTAGAGAAGCTAAGCCAGGAAAAAGATAGTCCAGATAACTTTTATGGTTTTATGTATGACACGGATGATGATGCTAGTATAAGTAGAAAGTCAAGTGAGCATTTTAGTTGGGATTGGCCTGAGAAGGATTCACCAGGTACTGAAGTTGATTGGCAAGATAATCCTTTCCATGAAACTAAAGACTTATTTGTTGGGTTAGATCAAGCAATTCAAGTTGTGGTTGTTCAAAACAATGTTCAACAAGAGGTTGCTGGAGATGTTGTTTTTTATCCACCTGTTCATGAAGAGGTGGCTGAAGAGGTCATGGAAATGGCTAATGATCAAGCTGGAGAACTATCTGATCAAGAAGTGGTTGATGATTGTTTAGATGATGAACAGGTTGAAGAAAGAAGACCAAGCAAGAAGATTAGAGTCACCCAAGAAGAGATGGTCAAGGATGAAAAGCCAAAGAAAGACTGATAAAGACCCATTGATGTCATTGGTATTTGGTAGTTGATATTTTGTTAAGTTTTATGATGTAATAGTTAAGTTGTAACTTTCGGATGGTTATGAAAAGCCTACAAGTTAGGCGATTTTTAACAATCTTATGCATTGTGATCACGCATATTCAAATAATTTGACTTGCAATGATCAAACATGGTATTTTATGTACTAGTGGGAATGAATCAACCACACACCCAAACAAGGGTCAACATCATCATTGTGAAATCAAAACATAAACAAGATACATAAATTCTAACATATAGTCACTCACGACTTAAACTATGTACACTACCAAAATAGAATTTGGGACATGACACAAACTCAACCATCATCACCATCTACCTAAAAAGATACTACCCAACCTAATATCATCCCCATCTACATAAAAAAAACAAAAACAAAAAAAGATAACCCAAATATCCACAAACTGATCAATAGAACCTCAGAACTATAAGAAAATCTATATTTTTATGCGCTTGTATGTGCACTTCTGCCATCGTCTTCCTTAGCTCCAACATCCTAAGCACTTCTGTTTGGGATAACTGCTTGAGAAACTCGGCACATTGTACTGCTAATGGACCGCCAAACATATTTAGCTCGGATGACAACATTCTAAGTTCATTAACCCTAATGTACAAAAGATCCTACAGTTGGCTTAATCCAACTGTAAATTAGAGATTTACGTTGATCTCCCTCTGAATATAGACTGACATTGCGTCAGTCAAATTGTTAGAGTTTCCCGCAGCGACAAGTTCCTGTAGACGTGGGAAGTTGGCCATTGTTTTTTATTGTTGTTGATCGTGGAGTATTTGGTTTGAAAATGATGTTGGGTAAGAACACTTAAATAGCAAAAACTAACTTTAATTACTAGTTACACAGTGAATTTAATAATTAGATATCCGGCTCAGTAACTGACATCCATTAGGCTCTATGTAACTTTCATTAATTAACACTCTTATTACACGCATAATCCCTTATAACCATCTTCCTTTTGAAGACATGTGGAAGGCGGGAAAGGATAATAGGTCAAACTAACCTTAGGGACCAACGATGCAACATACACTTTTTATGGTCCACGTGTCTAATAAATTTCCAAATTGTATATTCGCAATCATTTTAACATCACAAAGTATAGCATCATTCCATCAAATAAAGACATACAATTAAGAAACCATAATATATTAAGATGGCTTTTTACAAAAAAAATAGATTTTAGACATACCACAAAATCTAATAAAACAAGAACAAAAGATTGACACAAACAAGACTTCTACAGAGACCTAATTGTCTCAATCAAAGTAATCTTTCTTGACACCTGCTGATATGCTCATACAATCATTTTCCTAAGCTCCAACAGCTGAATAAGATCATGTTTTTGAACCTCGTTTAGAAACTTCAAAATCTTGTACGTCATGAATGATGGACACAAACCCTCCAGTTTAGTTATAAACAGTTGCCTTTCGTTTGTACGCTCAAGCAACTCAGCCCATAAGTTGTAGAGACCATTTGCAAAGTCAAGATCTTTTCCATTTTCCTGATCAAAGTACACCAACATCCCATTAAACAACCCCCTAGAATTAGCAGCTACCGCAAGTTCATATAGTCGTGGGAAGTTAGCCATCTTTTTGTTTATGTTTTTTAGTTGAAAATGTTTTTGGGTATGCAAACGATAGGGTGTATCACCCCTTAATTACCAACAAAGGAAATTTAATGCAATTTATGGTCTAAATGCAAGACGTTTACTGTAATAATTAGTTGCAATGCATCTGAATGTTTCTCACACGGCTCAAAACATCGCAATTAATTTATAGAATTGGCAGGAACACTAAGATTAGGGACCAAGTATGCAATAATAATAAATAGCTTAGGGATGAAAGAAACATCGTAACTCTTCATATTAACGGTTGATAATGAAACGACATTTGACCGTTCACGGTTATGAAACATCATAACCCTTAACACAAACTCTTATGTAAAGCACTAAGCTAGATCACGAGTCTCATATTCCAAAAAATCATGAAACGCAAACGTATAGAAACTTCAAATATGGATGTTGACGGTTCAGAAACGGTTGGTCATCTAGAAGAACTAGAACAAGCCGTAAAATCCAAAACTTATGCTCGTATGTGGGTTGTGCAAATGGAAAGGGAGGTTACGAATGACAATCCAATAGCACAAAAACTGTTGGACGTTGTGAAAGATCTTGACAAAAGTTTGAAAAAGGGCAGGGAATTATGACGAGTTAAAGGTTAAAAAGGGTATGCGTGCATGGAAAGCTGTTACTTTTTTTAGGGAAGTTAAACATCGCGAAATGAAGATGCGCCAACAATTAATGATGCACATAAACGAAACTCAAATGCGTACCTTTTAAAAAAAGGGAATTTGTTGAAGCTATGAAGAAACTTTAAATGGATGATGTTGTTATTCTATTGTGTTTTGTTGTTCTTGCGCATGTTATTGACAATAAAGTAATATCATTAAATATTGACTTTTATAACATTGCATAGTTTTGTGTTGTTCTTCAACATTGACTCCTTTTGTATGTTGATGTGTCGATAAGTTTGACTTTTACAAGTCAATTTAGGTTACAATGACTCAAGTTAGGGATCAACGAGGGCAATTTGATTATCCTTCCTTCTAAGGACCAATGGGGGCTATTTGATTATCCTTCCTTCTAGGGACCAACGGGGGCTATTTGATTATCTTTCCCTTTACAAGTCAATTTGGGTAGTTTCAAAAATAATACTACTTGATTAACTGCATAACGAACAATACAAATCATTAAGGTACTTTGACTACTACTTGATCAACTGCATAATAAACAATACAAATCATTTGAAAACCTTAAAATACAAAATATATTCGTATTCATTCAAGGTTAAGAATCATAATCACATACTCAAAAAACGACTAAACAAATAAACCATCGCAAACAAAATACCAACTAAAACCTAACCTAGTGTCCCTAAATTCATCTTACTAACAAAGGTATGCTTCTCACGAACACTAAGATGAGATTCATTCACCATCATCTGGAGACGCGTCATCTTATACAAATCACGCTTTTGTCTACGTCTCAACAAATGAATGGTTTCCTTCACCACATGGTTACCACTTAACCTTTCAGCTCATGTACCACGTCTTCGCTTTCTTTAACAAAGTTAGCCACCTCCTCACATATCTCTCGAAACTTCTCCTTAAGCTTTAACTTAGTCTCCATTTTGTCTCCTGATTAAGACTAGCAATTGTTCTTTAATTTTATTAAACTTTGCATCCTTTGCAATCTCTTTGATACATGCCATTTTTTATGAAGAAGAGTTTCTAGTTTCAAAGGATCGTAACGATTTATTTATAGGGTGTGAATTGGGTTTTATCACAAGCTGTAACGATTTATTTCTAGGGTGGGAATCGGGTTTTATAACAAGTTGGGTGGAAAAGAAAAAAGGCGGGAATAAGGATATATATGACGGGAGAAAAAAGACCTCGATACCAACCGTGCGAGCGCAAAACGACAAAATAGGAATAATACAGGTTTCTGTAGTACCCTAATGGCCAGGGACCAATGGTGCAATCAAAATTTAAAGTGAAAAGACGATTGTGCCCTTCATTGGAAGGGCGACATGGCCAAGATAACATTGGAAATAACCGTCTTTAGGTATAACGGGGCTTTAGGGACTAAACGGGCAATAATAATGCCAAAAAAGAATCCCGTATGAGAGTCCCCGTCATCTAGGGACCAAACGGGCAAACGGGGTTGAGTACAGGGACCAACGGTGTAATTTACTCAAACTCTAATTATCAATTATTTTAGAATGAATAAAATGATTAACATTCATTACCAAATTTCATCCTTTTTCATTTGACCATCTTTATGAAACATCTTTCTCAAGTAGAATTATACCTGGTTCGATTCACTGTTCAGGAAATGAGACTCAAATTTAGCTTGTAGTTTGGTTTTTTCGCCAGTTGTTCAACCGTTTTCACCCATTTGCAAACATGAACAAGCAAATGTAACATGTACTCATAGAAGGTTGATTGAATGGATGATCGAATCTTGCACATAATTTTGTGTTTTGTAGGATAGTCCGTGGTTGCTTAAATTTTGTATTTAAGGTTACGATTGCGCTTTTTTAAATTGTTCAAGATGTAGGTAATAACTCTCTTTAGTGTAGATTTTTAGTGTAGGGAAACATGTACACTTTATTAATATAAATCGAATTATAATTCAATAAATAAATTAACAGAAAATAAATGACAAAAAATTAAATAACATATAGAAAGGGGTAGAAGCAGAAGACATACACTATTTAACGATAAGTAAATAAAAGCAGTAAAAGGTCGTGGAACGAGGCTCGTATTTAACACGATTCCCTAAAATAGATTCGCCGTCTGTTTCTCAAGGTACAACGTCCAAAGTGGTTGTATAGCCGGACCTGATAAACTTGCTAGAAAAATCACGAAAGCAGTCGTACGTTTCTGATCGAAAGAATTGTTGGAACTTAGTTGCTATGGAGCTGTGTTTTTCGGTTGTAGTAAATTAATGAGAATTATGATTATATTTATACTGAAAAACTTGTCTTGTTTTCCAAGATTAAATATATACCAAAATTAGACAAATCTGTTACAGATTTTCCATATCTTTTATAACATAAAATTATTCTGTAAATATTCTGTAAGACTTGTTTAATAAGTCTATATCTATTCTTAAAATAGATTTACGAAATATTTTGTAAGACTTTTTGAATAAGTCTATATCTATTCTTAAAATAGATTTACAGAAAATTCTTGAAAAATAAACCCATCCTCACTTTCCATCTTGGGCGATGTAAGAGGATAAATTTCCCAGATTTTATGTTTCAAGTGTCACACTTTGAGACACAATATATCATTCATATTATCTCCATTTTGGACATACTTTAGCTCGTTACGAAGCTCTCTTCAATGAGAACGCAAAACTACAGCTAATATATATATAACGTATATTAAATAATGTCCAAACTTTGCAAAAAGTCAATTTGCAATACTATTTTTCTAACAATCCCCCATATGAATAGAAATCGGTCGAAAACACACGAAAGTTTCGGCGAAATTTCTGCGGTTGAGTCCTGCATAGGATAGGTAGGTGTGGCCCTTTGAACCTTCCTTTGTGAGATGCACTTAGCCTCCTAGATCTGAGTAGACGTGATGTCCTTGAAATCAGCCTCTGTTTACATAGACGACAATACACACTCACACACGACTCTCCCTAACCTCGTCAAGTCCTCATAGTTGTTCCCGTTATGGTCATGAGCACTAGCCTGGTTCTGCAAGAGCTCTTGGGAATTGCGCCCCCACAATTCCCTTCGAAGCGACCCCACTTCTCTCTCACATAGGTGATTTCACCATGAATCATTAAAAACATATGTTTTATAGGAATGGACTAGGATGTTACAATTTGGGGGGGGCTTTGTGATTCATCTGTCATTAAAAGCCATTTGTTTAACCTACGCTACAAGTCATATCTTGGTATAGGAATGGACTAGGATGTATATAATTTTAAGTAACACTCATATTGACGTGACTCCCTACATTTCTTTGATTAGTTTGTCCTATTGAACCTAGTATCTTGGTTCTCCAGTCAACTGGTTAGGTTTTCCATTCCTTAGATAACTATTCCTTTAAGGGCTTTGTACATTCTTTAGGACGGACTTCTCTAAACTAAACTCTCTGCTTAAGATTTTGTAAGTAGATTCGCGGATGTTATCCATTGACTTTACGTAGTCAATCGTGATAACTCTATTTGAGAGTAGTTGTCGCACCAATCACCGTATATGATGAATATGTCTCGACTTACCATTTTACATTGTGATATGAGCTCTGTCAAAATTCAATTGACTATTACACTTTATAAACATGGCCGTTACCGGTTTACGCCATCTTGGTATGTCCTTACGAATAACGTTAAAATATCAAGGCTATTCTATTAAATTTATCTTAAATGATAAAATTTTGAATTTCATCTTAGAATTTAGCTTATAAGCGTCTGTTTGAAATCACTTTCAAGATTTCTTGCATAGCTATCACTTACGCGTACTGTCATACGCTTAGCGGATCCAGATTCTTTTAAGTAAGAATCTAAATTTGCATTAGTCTATCATTTGATAGCAGTCAGAGATCTTCCATAATGCAATTTCATAAGTATCATTGTACTTGTGTATTACTATTCAAATGATCATCACTTGAATTACTAGTATACTTGACCTGGTTTATTAAATTAGTCACCAAACGTCATCCACACACATAAGTTCCCAATATTCTTTGAGTATTCAAAATGGGCAACACATTTACCTCTATTTTTAATAAAATTAAAATAAGATGTCATTGGAATTCTAGATTCGGGCCGGAATCCCCCCACATGAACCTCTCAGAATATTGTTCCTTATAATGTTTTGACTTCAATTACAATTCAATATTGGTTTCAACCTTGAACCTTAGACTAAGAACCATGTTATACAAACTAATGAAGTTCATGTCATCTTGACTCCAACATATTCAATTAGTGGGATTTTGTTTATTCTTCTTATCACTTCTAGTGATTAATTATTCCATCTATGTCTAGACACAAGGAGTACATATATTACTACCGATCACATAATTCCATTAATTTCCAAATTCACATTCTTACACTTGATTTGGTGAAATTTGATTGTCTATGTTTTTGAGCTTTCTTTAAGCCATATAATGACTTAACAAGCCTACAAACTTTGCTCTCTAGTCTAGGAGCCATGAAACCCTCAGGTTGGTTCATGTATAGTACTTTTTCTAAATTCCCGTTTAGAAATGTCATTATCACATTCATTTGATGAACTTTCCAATTTCTGAATGCGGCAATAGCACTGTATCATCTTAATTGGGGTTATGTGAGTGATTAAGTATCAATGTAACATAGATTTCTTATTGTCTAAATCCTTTGATTGCCAATTCTTCTTTGTTTGTAAATTTTTGTGGTGCCTTCGGCTTTCCTTCATCTTCTTGAAGATCTATTATTAGCTGGTATTTTACAACCGAAAGTAAATCCACAAGCTACAAGTGAGTTTTTGTAAAATAGTATTTGAATCTCATTTCACTTTTAATGGGCTTTTTCCATTGAGTAATTCCAGTAGTTGTGGAAGTTACCGTCTCGATAAGTGGGAGGTTCATTTTCTACCATAAAAAGAAACAAAAATCGGTCCAAACGATTTCTCGGTTTTGCACTTTTGCTTCTTCTAGGTTAACCTCTTCTTCCTTGGTTGATTATTGTATCTCATCTTAGTGGATTCATCTTTCAATCTCGTTGTCTCTTAGATCTTGGATCAACTTCGTTTATCTATTCTAGATGTTTTTCCTATATTTCAGTAGTTACATAGGAATTTATTTTCAAGGAAGGAAGCACTTCTTTATTTCATTATCGTATCCTTGTGTATATCAACATACACAAAGAAACCATAATCAATACTGTTATGAGCATATACTAATAATATGCAATTCACAGTTTCAGGTCAACTCTTTTAAACATTAGGGTTCAATACAGATATCTTGACTAGATATCCCCCCACATTTGTAAATACTTGAAGTTAGTTTCTTCCCATCAATTAGTTCATAAGAAACTAATCTTGTTTTTTTTACATGGGATCCTTTTCTATAAGACTAAGTAGCCGATATAATCGCTTTCCCTACATGCCATGGCTTAAACCGGACTCCTTAAGAACACGGCATTAACCATATCTTCTAAAGGAACGGTTTCTTTTCTTTCAAACAAGTCCTCTTGTTAGAGTATCAAGAGCAATTAAATTTGTTTGGTCTTATTCTTGTTTAGCTTATAATTTTAATTTTGTAAATGGAACACATATTCACTCTGAATATAACTCGCGCGGAACCACCTAGTTTACGATAATAAGTTGATTCTTAACTTATTTATATAGAACAATTTTGTCTATATCCTTACTCTCAGGTAAGTATAAATATCAATATTTGTATCACACCTTCAGTATGGGTTATTAATTCCGTAATCTCATAAACTATGTGTATCATATCAAGGGGTTCGGTTTTTGCTGTTTCGACCGAGAGGAAAGGACAATCTTGTCAATTTGGCTTCAACACAAGTTTTAATTTTGTAGTCCGTGTCAATACAAAATTGGTATCCAATTTAGTTTAATTAGATAACATATTGAGTTAAAATTTAAAACATGTCCGACATACATTTAAAGAATCAAATAAGCTGAATTCATACTCATTTTGCTCAAATGACCATTAGAAAATACATTCAGCTTAAACATTTTTTAAAGGTGTAACCCATACAGACTCAAATTATGTTATTAGTTAACTTAATTTTTTTATTTGATTCAAACTCAAGATGAAAGCCAAAATTCATTAAGCAACCATCCGGACACAAGATTCCTACGAAATCTTCGGCGCGTATCAACACTTTGGTTAACTTAGACTCTTTACATTGTGAATTCACCATCCCCTTTTCCTTGATATAGGAAGTTCTAAATTACGTTTCTCTCCATTTCTTATCTGCATGAAAGAGTTAATCAATACTCTTATAATATATACATGACATGATATCTGAAGTGCTAATCTACCTTTTAATTCTAAGGTCGGATTCCTCATCGAACTCAGTTTTAATGTCATTTTTGACTATATAACGCATGTTATGGCACATATGGTTTCTGAATTGGTTCAAGCATATCCATACACGTAACTCGAGTATCGGTCTTCCCTTTTAACCAATGTCAGATGCAGATACTTTAATGTCACATCGTTGAAATTCCAAATATATTGGTTAATACGATGGTCCCATGATTAGTTTGGAATAATTTTGGTTATATTAACAAACCACGCTTAATCATTAGTGTTTCGTAACAAAACGATTTGTTTTAATTCCGTCTTTTTGTTTAAAAACACTAATGTTTTGTAGATCAGTTATACAAAAAACCAGTTTTAAAGGAGGTCTTTCGATTTAAAACAATTAAACAATTATCCACCTTTTTACATAATGTCTTAACTAAAACAACATCTATTGTAAATAAGATTGTTGTCAATTCCTATTAAAAAGATCCTTATAGATCTATTTTACATGATCTATTTTTATACTGAAATTCAACAAGGTTTTAGTAGATCCATTTATCTAAAGAAACTCAACAAGGTTTCAGTAGATCTATTCTTCTAAAGAAACTCAACAAGGTTTCAGTAGATCTATTCTACTAAAGAAACTCAACAAGATTTTTATAAATATACTTTTAAACTTCAAATTTTCAAGAATTATATCTAATTAATAATTAAACTCGACTCAGTTTAAAAATAAACTAGACAAGCCAAACAAACACTTCCACTAATTTAGTAATGTTGGGAAAATAGATTGTAACAGACTTAATACTGGTAGTATAACAGTTAAGTCTGATAGTATTAGTTAGTTCTGTTAGTATTAAGTTAATACTGGCAGTACTAAGTTAAGTCTGGCAGTACTAAGTAGCAGTACTAGAGTTAGTACTGGTCATAGTTAATTCTGTTCATAGTTAAGTCTGTTTATGAAACAGAATAGTAATAGTTATCTTAGGGATATCTTAGGAGATATCTTAGGAAAGGATATGTATTATCCTTTGACACGTTTGTAAAGCCCATTAGGGTTTCTATTGTGTATAAGAGGAACCCTAAGGCACAATGTTACACGTACGTTTTTAAGAAATATCAATAGAAGCATAGAGCTTCATAGCAAATTAGTATTATCGTTTCTTCTTTACTCTTGTGTTAAGATTCCGC